>VVHJ01003530.1:3419-22215 GCA_015107715.1 Tylochromis polylepis | reverse complement strand
CAACGATAGCTATGTTTTGATGTATATATTATAAATGTAGGGCAAAAGGTTTGGGCGGGAAAGAAAGAGAAAGACATTTTTTCAAATTATTCTCCACACTCTGTTTTTAGAGCAGGTCACATGACCTGATTTTTCATGTCCATGAAAAATCTACATTTTCATAAAAATTAAACTGTTCTCGTGAAAAAACCATAAAAGATATCAAAACATGGATTTGGCCAATAAAAGTCCAAAGTCCTGTGACCCGGATAAAGTTTAAATGATGTTTCTGCGACAAAGTATGGCCGAGCGGTAGGCCTTCAAAGTGGCCTGGATTGGTGCCTTTTTTTCGGGCCCTTTCCCATTCAAATGAATGGAGAAAAATTTGGACGCTTTTTGGGAATTTTGGGAAAACCATGCAATGAATCCCTACCAAAAATCATAGCACACCATTCCCGATTGAGCCACATGAAACGATATAACATATGTGGGGTTTGTCTCAAAGCTGCAGGGCGAGTTTCGGTCCAAAATTTTAGGCGGAAGAAATCTGACGAATAGTAGTAAGTGTGCTATTGCATAGGCACACTTAACTAACCACCAATAAGTTAACTTTAAAATATAGTCTACACATTTAAAGCATATTTACATTTAATCCATAATTGCATATGTTTAACGGCAGTATCATTTTCAGACTTCACCCAAAGCCCCGACGATCCCTCGGCCCTCCTTACATCATCGTTATTCTGAGCTTTCTATGCGCAATTAAATACTGCATTAAGGAAGAAGATGCTTATAAACACACAGTATAAAATATGATCATTTTCAAAGATTGCATGCATAACATCCCCAAACTAATTTTAATGTTGATGCATCCCTATAACTCAATTCTGTCCTGAAATCTTGGTGATGACGACGTTTCCTCATCAGCCCGCTGCTGTGCTTCCTGTTAGTGAGAGCTTCGTGGAATTTCTACACTGAAATTTGTCTAATAGCTTTAGTTAACATTCAAAGCTGCGCTCTTGAATTGAATCTTATTTTAACAATGAAGATGTCACACCTTATTTACGTGGATGAAATACTAAACAATGGGAACTAATAACAAGGAGCGCCCTGTTGTAGTCTGTTAATCCATTTTCACGCATGACCTCAGAACACCTGGAGCACATAAGCGGAGATATTCCACATCACACGGAGATGCTCTGGGTGACTTCGGGTGAGGCAACTGCGCAGGACACACAGCACCAACTGGTGTGAATGAGCTGCTCTTTGGTCACACGGGGGTAGTTGGACATTATGCTAACTTTGCATTAAGGATCTGGCCCGTTAAGGACCATTTAACATCCAGTCCGATATAAGTCTCCACCAGGTTACATGCATAAAAATGCACTTTGATTTACTTTGTGTTGAGTCTCTGTGGCTGTTTTGTGCCTCTTTATTGTCTCTTCGAGACCCTTTGCGTCTTTATTCTTTTCCCTTTTTGTAACTGAGGTCTTTTGATTGATTGATTTTCATCTGTGTGGTCCTTTACAGTTCTTTTACTTTCACTAACTTTCCATCTAGTTTTAGCAGTCACTTCAAATCAAGCTTAGGCTCTAACCCAGGACACCTAAGAAGTCCCAAATTGTTTTAACTCAAGTTTTCTTTAACAATCAGAGAACAGCCCGGTTAAAACAAAGTTCAGCATCTTTTTCACTTTTCAGTCTGACTGCAGGAAGATAATTGACTTCACAGGCCAGTTGCGCTTATGAATAAAGTTTCCTTCGCGTGTAAAATCAGCTGTCTGTCCTTTTGAATAAAGTGAAATGAACACTTTTCTCATATTTCTGAGGTCTCTCTCCGTTACCCCTAAAAAGTCCACGACCCACAGTTTGAAACACCCCGGTATTCCTCGGTTTGTCACACGGTCAGCTTTACTTCCACGGTCCTCCATGTTGTAGTCTGTTCGAGGCTCTCGGCCATCCCCCCTCTCGGTGGCCGTGGGAAGGAGGAGTTTAACCCCACATTGTCTGGGAGGAGTCCGCAGTCTCTTGGCGCTCCGACCCGGGATCGTTTGGTGTGGAAGCGGAGGGATCGTGGAGTTAGCTCCGAGAAACGCAGACTTTTGAATGCAGTGCTGTTATATTAGGAGTTTTCAGAGCGGAGGACGCAGGAGTGCTGCGGGGAATGTGTTTCACAGGCGGAAGCATTAGCCGGTAAGTTGTAGTCGAACTTCTTCCCAGTCACGCTGTTTTTAATAGACTGCCGTTCATTTGGCTCCTTAAACGCATCTCACACCCGTCGCAGTTTTATAAGCTAAAAAAGTTGAAAACGTGTGTGTATATATATATATATATACACATATGTGTGTGTTTTCCAGCATTTGGCAGTAATTCAACCAGTGATTGTGGCATTGATGTAACCCAACTGCAGCACATGCGATTATCCAGGGGTTTTAAATGTGAATGATTTCTTCTTCTAAGGGTCTGTGGAACTGTCACGTATTACAGCCTTCACTGTGGATGTTGTTTCACTTTATTAACTGAAAAGCAGTGATCGTTATGTTTTATCGTGCGCTGTGAAGCACGATCTGGTGTGATGAATAGGAGAACAATAAACTGCAAACTGTGCTCGGGCTTGGGCACGAACTAAAAGTCCCACTAAAGGTATTTGCGTCGCTGTTTCATTCACACAATAAATCGGTGTAAAGAGTGCAGGCATGTTGAAGGTGCAGCTCACAGCAGTGTCACAGACTGCTTATTGCTTTTCTACTTCTTTCTGATTTATAGACTGGGAGATGTGGGACAGGGCATGTTCACATGTTGCATATTGATGTGAATTACCTGCCACTTGAGTAGTTGTTTGGCTTTGTGCTGGGGTGGAAGGGCTCTAGCCACATACAGAGGCAACAAAAGGGCCCGGGGACCCCTGGAGTGAAGGGTCAGCCCAGAGCAAACAGAGCTATGGAGTGAAGGAGGAAGGGCCTGGCATGCCTTTTGGGATGGTCATGGAAACACCCACAGGAAGGTGTCAGTCTTACCGTCCTCCTACCTTTAAATGCCACAGATGAGAATGAAAACAAAGGCTAATGTTTGACTTGAAGAGCCGCCTGGGTTGCTCATTTATCTGTCTGATGGCTTTGGCTGGAGTCTGTCCAGTGTTTTGCAACAAGACAGATTGGATATGTGCTTGCACTGTAAATGTAAATCATTTACTCCGGTCATTTTTATCCAGGAATTATGCTGAGCCCAACATGCACAGGAGGAAAAACTTCAGCGAATGCCTTCTGTTTATTTTTCTGCAGGGGGAACATGCTGTGTGCTTGGTTTATATTTCATCAGGCCTATCAGCCCCCCCGCCTGTTTAATGGACTATCCAGAAATGGTTATTTACTTACATAATTGCCGTTGATCTCATGTGTGTTCCCTGTTCTTTTTTTGTGTGAGATCAGTAACGATAGCGCCGGGGTCAGAAGCACCGTGTGCATATTTTGGCCTTTGTGGTTCACATTTTTGCGGCACAGAAGTCCTCCGCCACAAGGAACATATTGTTTTTGCTATTCTGTTTTTCCCCAGATTGGAACGGGGTCTTGAACCAGAGCAACACTGACTGAGTGTGGCCCGTAATTTCTTTTTAGTGGAAAACATGTGATAGTTTGGCTCGTTCGTTCTGTCCTTCTGTGGCACGAGGGGCGTGTTTCATCTGGCGGGACTGTCAGTTGTCAAAGTTGTTTACAAGTGACAAAAGGGTGAGGCCATGCCGGCTTCTCTTTGGGTGGCACAGAGTTGAAGGGCTCAGAAACAACATGACTCTGTGACATAGGAACTGCAGTCAGTGGCACTTTGTTGAGTAATGTTGAAGAGCAGCCGTCTAACTGTCGACTGCTCTCGTCTTTGCTTCTTTTTGATGCTCCGCGTGAAAAGCGATCTTCATCAGGCAGAAAAACTTGGAAGTGTTTTCCCCTGACTGCGCCTGTCATCATTAATTCTCAAAGTGCTCGCACGCTGGCTGAGAAACGCCAATGTTTCATGTCTTCTCCTCTGCACATTTTTCTCCATATAAGGTGCATGGGTAACATCTGTGCTCATTGTCACAGGGGGATAAAGGCCTTTTACTGTCTCTAGGTAGAGAGGCCCTGCAGGGGGAAACCACCGGGACTCCACACGATGGAGACAAAAGGATCTGAAAGGGATCACATTTAAATTAGCGAAAACTTGATTTCTTTGTCCATTTCTCGGCGCGTTCGCTTTCTCGATTGCAGTGAAATGCCATTTTTGAGGCTTCTGTTCGGTGTGGGCTGCACAGTCAGGCGAGCATAATGGTGGCCTGCGTGTTTCTATTTCTTGCTGCTGTGGTTGAATTTATATTTGGCTTTCAAAGTGTTTGCTGGTAGCCCATTGCCAGCAGTGTCTGGAGTGGTTGCTATAAAAAGCAGGTGATCTAAAAGCTGCTGTTGACAGCATCTTGGCCAAGACTTCTCACTGAGACGCTGACCAAAAGACACGTGGCTGGCTTTGACCCCTTCTGGGCGCACGCAGCTACAGGTCGAAGAGCTATCACAGACACAACGAGAACGTTACTCTTCTTGGCTTTCAGAGGACGTTTGGACAAAAATAATAACCAAACCCTGTCACTGAAGCGGCGAAAAGAAGATGCAGAGTACTTTGTGTGCTGCATAATTCAGAGATTCTGAATTTAACTTGTTTTGCTGTGGCTACTGGGCTGGTGGACGCACGCGCACACACACACACACACGTGCATCCACTTTGTGGGATTTGTTCAGCCAGCTGCACTTTGTGGATCTGCTCTAACACAGAATTTCCTGCTTTGCTGCACATACTGAACCTTCAGCCCAGCTCAGCGGAGCAGCACACTCATCCAGCTGAACCGATGCGCCCATTCATGCTCCTCTTCACACTGGCTACTCTCGGGCCTTTGACAAGATTCATTTAATGCACTGGGCTAAGTGGAACTTCATGCTGTCTGGGTCACCTGCTAAAGGACGGGCGGTAAGGTTTTCAAAGAAAATGTAGATTAAATGCAGGCACGTTAACGACGTGTCAAACGAAGCATCAGATTAACGGTTACCAAGGAGACGGTTGGGGTGCAGATGAAGAAGAGGTTGGCGTAGCTCTTCACGTGTGATTCAGACTTTCATTAACCCCAAAGAAATAACTGTGAGACTGTTACCGCTCTTTTATTGATGGCCTTATATATCATGCAGCGATTGGTGAACACGAGGGAAAACGCTCCCATGGCAGCAGTTGAGTAGCAGTGCATGTAATTCCTGTAAGCTTATGAGATGGCATGCAATATTTCAGTCTGGTAATGGTGCTGTTTCAGCATTTTTAAAGCAGACCAAGTGATTTAAAGGCCTTGAATATAAAAGCAATAGTTTGTATTATCTAAATGTGTGAACAATGAAACGGGAAGGGGGGGAGTGCTGACAGTATGGCGGCTACAGAGACCTCAGTTGGAGGGGCGTGTGATCTTCTTCGCTCAAAGCATAATCCTCCAGAGCATAGCGGCTCGTGTAAACCCTGTTTGAGCTCTTGATTGTAAATTCAGACTGGAAGCAGTGGAGCTGCGTCACGTCTCTGCTGTGTACACTAAAGAAAAGTCTGTATTTACGTGATATTTGTGTTCAAAAGATGACGCGTGCTGGCTCATTCGTCAAGCAATCAACAGCCCAGTTTGTATGGAAATAACCCATTCTGTCCTCTCTCTCACACACACACACACACACACACACACACACACACACACACACACACACAGGCTCTAAACCTGCTTACAACAATAGAAATTGGGATTGATCTGTCCCACCTCAGTCCAGTAGCCATAAGGTCCCACTTACTCTTTGTGTCCTGTTGGAAAGGCAAACATAGCTGGTGCTACGGGCTAAATAAGTGCTCGGCGCTGGGATGCTCGCTTGACGCCGTGTGTCTTGCATTGTCCTCCATGACGGATGGAGCAAATTCTGGGTACACATTTACAACAACATCCCAGCTGCTCAACAGTGGGTGGATATGAACTATTTATTTATTTTAAAGAAAACTAAAAAGCCCTCTCTCTTTTTTTATTATTAATTTATTACTTTTTTTAATTTTTTTTTTTAGATTTTTAGAGTTAATTAAGACAGCACATTTCTTCGTCGTACGAGTCTAATAAGTACCCAACTGCGATGGGATTCTTTCAGAAGATGACAAATGATGAATCTCGGCGCTACAAACATCGGAAATAAAGTTAAGATGCACATAAATCCGTCTTTGTCCACACATGGATGCATCTGTATCCAGTAGTCCGTTCCTCCCGGTCTTACCCTTAGCAGTCAAATATCAATCATCACAATAGCACAACTGCAGTCTTGCAGGATATTGATGTTGCTTCCTTTCATTTGCTTCCTCAGAAGCTCGCTCCAGTGAACTGTGCAGAACATAGCATGTCCTTATCTGCACAGTTTCCTGGGCTTTGTGAAACATGTAAAGTGTTTCGAGGGTCTTTGGCAGCCGTTGCATTCATGTTACGTTGAGGAACATTTTCAGGCTCATTAGCACCCCTCTGCCCGTCCAGCCCACTCCCCGCTTTAACGGTCGGTGGTTTGATCTCTGAGAAAGATAAGCTCTTTTCTCCACTTCTTAGTCTCCAGCCTTTGTCACGTTGGCGTGCGGCCAGTGTAAACGGAGACAGAGTCCTGATTGCTTTAGGTAACCAGCAATCCTGACGTGCACTCAGTGAACACGCTCATTTAAAGATTCCTCTAAAATCCTTTTTTTTTCCCCAAATAGGTAAATGTACCTAAATAACCTGTTTCCTGAGGTGATGTCATCATTCGGCTCACAGGCCCCATCTGTTCGAAGGAAAAGGGTATAGAAGTGGAGGACTTCATTGTGACATGTGCCACAATAAGAGCAGTGAAACAGAAGTTATCAGAACATTTCATCAGTTTAATGTAAAATTGTGTAAATGGTGTAAAAGAGGCCTCACATCCTCAACCTAAGGCAAGCCGAGCAGTAAATGAGCCAGGCTGCTGCAGGAGAGCCTGTGTGTGGTTATTTTTTACGGCACCCTTCCTCTACCTCACACCATAGTTTGGAGACTTGGGTTTCCCTCCTAGAAACTTCCAGCTCCACTTTTTTCTGTGTTCTGCCAGTGCCAGGACACGATCTGTGCTCGACTGTTACATAAGAGCAGTTTAACGCAGGGCTGGGCTTCCCTGGCTGTGAGTGACAAACTTACCCACTGCCTGGCTGGCTCTCTGTGACACTCTAGCTCCACCAGAAACTGCTGGGATGGTTTTTCACACCTGATGGCTGCAGGTGCAAAACACCAAGTGACCTTATCTACCCAGAAAGTACAGACCGTACAGACTCTTTCAGAGGAGAAACACTTGAGCGGGGCCACTTTTTCCAGTTTGCGTGTCTTTAAGTCCACCAACACAGGATATTTTCCCATGGCATATTTGTGCTTATCTCACAAGTGCATCCTTGGCAAGTTGACACGCACAAAAGACACAACATTTAGATAAAGTCAAGGTCAGTATTGGCTGGGTCTTCCATGGTTTGGTGATTAGTCATTCAGATTACACGGTGCGGTTTGCTGTCCAGCTTGTTGTAATACGGGACAGCTGTGCACATTTAATGCACCTCCCTCCCTCAATGAAGTCAGAGCAGGCGACACTATGCGCCCTCATTCCTATAGCGTTTTAAAAGTGACTTCAGTCATGTCACCAAATCCATAAATCTCCCTTTAAAACTTGATGCAGCGACGCTCCGACTCCGAGTCTGACGGAAGGAGGTGTGAAGGGGATACCTGAGGCTATTACAGGCATTTGACATTAAGGTGTCACTGGAGCTCCAAACCTGTCTGCTGCTCAATCCTAATGTTATTTAAGGTGCTGGAGCAACGAACGTGAAGTGCTAGGTTTATGGACTCTCACTGATCAGATCCTGGTGTCTCTGTTCATGCGGTGCACTTTAATCCAGAAAAGATGTCAAATGGCATCAGATAACGTTGACCAAAAAAATAACAGGCTAAACATTGTTTGGGAATATGCATGTTTGTTTTTTGTTTTTTTGAACCTAGTTTTAGATAAGTGCACTTGAAATCACTGGAGCATACGGGAAAAGTCGCTCTGTACAGACTTCTGGAAAACCAGCAGGGCAGCCGTGTTCCTTGATCCATTCTTCATACGGGTTTTTTGAATTGCTCTTAGTTTGGCCCCTCACCGATGAAGTGTTTGCCTTAGGAGACCCTACCAGGGGCAGATTGGCCCCGACAATCTAGCTCTCGGATTACGCGGGCGTGCAAACCCTTCCAATATGATATATTGGAGATTCGTGGATGGGGAGAGATTATGCCGCTTGGCAGAAGAGCGAGATGATTACACTCTAGAGTCTAGACTGATGCCCGCGACCGCATAAGTGGCTGAAATTGGATGGATGGATAGATGGACATTTATTAGCAAGTCAAAGGAGGGCTTTAAGGCAGGTTCTCCGTCTCTCGGCTTCCATGCTTCGTGCTTAACTAATTTCCTGTCTTCAAAAGAGAGAGATCATAGACCCGTCTGTCTCTTAGCCCCAGCTTTGTGTTTTCTTGAGAGACGTGACAGTTATATCAATCTTTTCATTTGTCTTGTTTCAAAAAAGTAAATAAGCGTTAAGGTCAACTATTTCTTGAACGCCACGGAGTGAAAGCAACCTTAGAAAGGTCACGACTCTGCCTCTGTCGAGGCCTTTTGAGTCCCAGTTTAAGACACACCATGCTATGGGCAGAGCAGGAGCTTGTATGGGTTATCTTTGACAACCACTCAAACATCCCAGGTGGTTTGTCGCACTCACCGCGACCGTTGTTGGCTTTTCTGGATGGATCTCACTGGACGTCGAGGATGTGTGACCGCAGTGTGCTACGGTTTAGGCGAATGAGTGACTCACAGCTACAGAGGACATGCAGTACACATCCTCTTTATGTGTGTGTGTGTGTGTGTCTTTTTGAGAATATCACTGCTGAAATATGTTCGGCCAGTGTGGTTCCCATGCTATGTAGCAGCCCTTCTGCCCAAATTCTTCTCAGCTGAATAATGAGAAGTCTGTGTTACTCTGCATAGCTCTCTCAAAGCCTCCTACATCCATGTTGATGGAGTAGCTGCATATGAAGCGCCTGTTGGTTTTCACCGGCTGTGAGTTTTGATCTCTATCTCACCTGCTTTCATGGTAGGAATCCTGCTTCCAGCATATCAAAGGAACATAAAAAAAAAATCCTTTTTTAAGATTTTTCTACATCCGCCAAACACCCTTTTATATACTCATTGCTATTCCCCTTGCATGTGACAGGATCCGGTGTAAAGTGAATGCATACAGAGGTGAAGTCATTCATTATAAATCATTTCCACTTTGCAGGGTGAAATCATTTATTCACAGTCTCATGAGGTTAGTGATCCAAGGAGCACACCCTGACTGGTGACTAATAGGCGGCTGATGTTGTGTCACTCAGCCCAGTGACATGCAGCAGATGCTGTTTGGTCTCTAGGTTACTGCAGTTCATCTTCTCCGTCATTGCAAACAGCTACTAGGAAGCTCAATTTGGCTAAATTTGCGTCTTTGCTCAGGCGACGGGACAGGTTTTTATTGATGATTGCCAATTTTCAGAGTCCCAAATGTCTGTTTCTTCCTGGCAGAGACTCTGACTGTAACAGAATAACTTCAAGAACATATCGCAGTTATTACAGTAATTTTGAAAACCATCTTTGTCTCTTTAGGCGCTTGCCCTGCTCCTCTGTAGTAATTTTGTGAGTGTGCGAGCGAGCGGTTTTGTCTCCAGCGGGAAGCCTGTGGTCTGCTCGCGTGGAGAAATCGGCTTCACTGGAAACTTGTGGTTGCCATTTTTCTTTTTTTTTTTAATACTAATAACGATATATTACAGCACATGGGTCTGCGCTGGCATGCCCAGGCTTAAGCTAATAATAACAACATTGAGAAATGCCAGGAACTGGGTTTTCCTGACAGTTAAGATGATTGCTGCAGTTCAAGGAGCTGCGAAAGCTATACTTAGAGTCATATTGTGTTATTAGCCTCGTGTATCTCTTTTTTCTCTGTGTGATTCATATATGCATTTGTAGTTGATCAAATTTTGATTTCAGTAATTGGAAACATATTTTTTTTCATTGTCTTCCACACGCAATTGGCCCTTAAGTAAAATAGAATAGTAAAATAGGCCATTAGTTAGCGGGCAGCTTTTCTAAAGTGATGATGGTGTGTGCGTGCGTGTGTGTGTGTGTGTCTAATGGGGGTTGTCTTAAGTGTTCATGTTTAATCCCAGACGTGCCTGCTGCTTTTGCTAATTATTCTATCATACAGTGCCACGGGGTTTTCTTTTTCTAAGCCAACAAGTATTTTAACAAGCTGGAAGACTGCACTCATTTTTTCCGATCTTTTACCAGCGTCCATACCATCATGTTTAATGTCCGGACGCTTGCGGCTTGATGTGCAGTAAGCTTTCAGCTAACCACGGGAGTCCTGCATCGACATGCGACTAACTGTGTACGCGGAATAAAAAAACGTCGAAGAAGTCTTGCATCGCCGTCTTGATGCTGCGCGCAGCCATGCAGCAGAGTCGCTTTGATGTAGTGTGAAACAAAACAGCTTCTCCGGGACTACAGACAAGTCAGATCAGGCCAGAGTGTTTGAAGTGCCTCTGTTGTGTTCCTTTGTGGTCATTACTGCTGTTTAAAGCGGGCTGCAGTGCATCAGTCCTGTCAGAAAACCTCTCTTTTTCTTTTCTTTTCCTTTTGTTGTTAGTATCATGCATTGACGGCAACTCTTCTTCGAGCTCACCCCACAGTAAGATCTGAGGATATCTGAAATTTTTGGTTTTCTTTTCATGTCTCGTCGCTCTCTTTTTTTTTTTCTTTTTTACCTTTCTCATGGTGGGCATGGACAGAGCACTCGCTTCATCTCCACCAGTAATGAGAGAAACGCTGCATTGTCGGTCGTTGGCCATTTGCCTCATGGGTTAAGTATCCAGCTCCATTCCCTCTGAGCGCACGCCAGCTTAGAAGGGAAAGCCTGTGAATAAATGCTACCCTTGTACTCCCATAATGGAACAGCTTGACCTTTCGTGACCTCTGCCGGTCGAAGCATCTGCCTGTCGATTCCTCCGGCCTGTCCTGTGGGACATCGCTGGGCTTTCACATCTGCCTGTGAGCAGTGATTCAATTAGTTGAGGAATTTGTTTTGCTGAATAAAAATTAAGAAGTCGGACTGTAATTTTTCAAAGTCAGAAAAAGAATGCCCGCCAGCGCAAACGTCCTGTAGATTTGCTGTCTGCGATCGTGTGAAAGTGCTGGTTTCTGTGTGGGCATTGTGCATGATGACTGCATAACGAGCATGATCCTCATTGACATTCTTGATCCTCCCTATATGAACGGGATAATAACGAGCTTGGCAGGCGCCTTAATTTAATCATGTTGGTAAAAGCGGCGCATATGCGGCACAGCTGCTGGTGCTTAGCTGAGCCTTGCCGTGCCCTTCGATGAGGTGGCGTTCGGTGCCCGCTTTGGCTTGTTTTTGTGTTATCGGCCTTTCTCAACCACATTCCTCACTGAAAAGGCTTTGCAGAGAAGGACAAAGGAGTTAGCTTTGCGAAGATTTGCCTCTGACTTTTTCGCAGCGATCGAATTGGTTCACGTGCCTCTGCATCCCCGTGACTTGTGAGACTGGTCGCACAGGTCACTCTTTTGTTGTTGCATTTTTTTTTTTTTACTTTGCAAGTTAAACACAGGTGTTGCTTGAGTGCTTTGTCGAGCACCTGTTGTGGATATCAGGTCAATAAAGGCTCCCAGCTAATTTCTTGAGATAATTCAGCAGCGAAATCTAACCTCGCCCTCGCCGTTTCAGCCGCTTTTAGCGTGAGCTTTGCGGAACCCGCGTCCTGATGTTGAGACTCAAAATCTGTTCCTGCTCAAAGAGAAAAATTCACGTTTGCTCGCATGCATTAACAGGCACATTTTCACACAGCATTGTGCTCCGGTGAATCACAGGCTGGCCCTTGACACAGTGGGACAGAAACTGTGTCACGCGCTGGGACGAGGAGACACGCTCGCCACGGGCGGCAAACCTGTTCGTAAGTGTTGAGCTGCAGGAGCTGGTGCTGTGGCCTTAATTCTCACACACACACACACACACACACACACACACACACACACACACACACACACACACACACACACACACACACACTCATAACTCATTCATCTGTGGTTCCTCCCAAGTGATCTGTGTTTATCTGGCTGATCTAATATTCTTATATTGGCAGAGAAGAAGATGTTTGAATGTCTTTTTAAATGTGACATTGCACAGGGCGTAGCAGGCCGGATTAATGGTACTGTTGATATAGCATAGCCAATAACCAATAGTCCATACTGTGTTGGGGATACAGCTAGAGCAAAACGTGTTAATAAGTACCATCACGTTGTAAGGAGTCCAAGTGGCAACAAACGCTACCAGGATGGCCATTATGGTGCGGGTAACTTTTTTCTCCCGTGATGGTGCTGCTTTTTTCTTTTTGTTTGGAGGTTGCTTAGTCATCTTCACAATCTTCCGAGCCACATGGTTCTGCCGCTCTGAGGTTGGGACAATCTCAACAGTGGCATTAGATGGTGTGTAGCAGTCACCTTTGGGTGATTTAGTCTTGATCTTAATGCATGTCAGCTTGGAGCCCCCTGCTTTGGCTCGCTGGCGTGTGAGTGGCTGGTTTGTCTCCAGACTGGAGTTGGCTGTGGATGGTGCTGGTTCCTCATCCTTCTGGTTGGAAGCAACCACACTGCCAGATGTTGAGTCATTGGAGCTTTCTTTCTCCTCTCCAGGAGTAAAATTCTCCCTTGCTGCATCATCACCTTCAGTTTCTCCCTCAGCAGTGGTTGAGGAAGGCCCTTTACCATTCTGGAGTTTTCCGTCATGCTGGTTTGCCCCATCAGCAGCATTCTGACTTTGCGAATGCCCCGCATCTTCTCCTGGTACATTGTTGTTGTTAGATTTTGGAGTGTTGTTTCTCCTCTGGCCTGGTGAGATAGATTCTGGGTTTGCTCCTGATGGCTTCCGGTTATCCTTCTTCACACGGCTCTTGCTTGCTCTGGAGATCTGCCAGTAGAGCTGAATCATGATGATGACAGGTAGGTAAAAGGCGGCAATGGCTGTGCCAAAAGTAACGGCAGCATTGGAAAAGAACTGGATATAACACTCCTTCTCAGGCACTGTCCGCCCACCAACAATGAACTGCCAGAAGAGAATAGCAGGCGCCCATAGGATGAAAGACAGGACCCAGGCAGCCGCAATCATCATTCCTGCCATTTTGGTGGTCCTTTTGACAGGGTAGGTGAGAGGCTTGGTGACACAGAAGTATCTATCAAAGCTTATGATGAGAAGATTCATGACAGATGCATTGCTGACAACATAGTCCAATGCTAACCACAAGTCACACACCACTGGCCCCAGGGGCCAGTAGCCAATCACTATGTAGACTGTGTACAAGTTCATTGAGCACAGTCCAATAATTAGATCAGCACATGCAAGGCTGAATAAAAAGTAGTTGTTGACAGTTTGTAAGTTCCTATTAACTTTGATGGAAAGCATGACTAGGATATTTCCAATAACTGTAACCAAACTGAGGGAACCAGCCACCAACACGATGAACACCACCTCCACAGTCTTGTAGGCGCTTTCGCTCTCTTCCACAACTTCTGTGACATTGCCTTCAGAGGCATTCCAATATGTGAAATTGAATGCATCCATGGCATTTGGTCTTTTGTTGCCACCTCCTACTCAGATGGAACCTACAAGAGAACAAAAGAGAAGATTTGTAATGAGGTGCAAAAGATGATAGCTTCAGCATTTTAATTAGCTAAAGACTATTTTCAGTGCATATACATTGTATGTACTTCATTTTTCTTTTGAACTGTGAAAGCTGAGAAGCCCACAATAACTTATTTTTAACTTAGCAATCCAAGTATTTTCTCACATATAGTTAAGTTACCTAATCCAACATAAATTTATGTGTGTAATCAAAAAGCACTACATTAAAATTAAAACAGCAAATGACAGCAGCACTTATCAGCACACACACACAGTTAATGGTTTCAGTCACATGTAATAAATATACTTTTGGAATGCTACAAAAGATGTGATGCTATCTTCCAACCTGTATTGGTATAAGCAGAGCAGATGATAACTGAGATTCATTACAAAAATATGAATATATGTTTCTCTAAACCATCAGTATGGGCAGCATAACCCTTTCTGTTTAAATCTAGTTTTTATCCCTCCTAAAAGCAATTCATCAGATAACAGTGACAATTTTGGCCACACACCAATTAGCTTGATAATTGGAAGCACAGGTATCAGGCACTTATATTTTTCATAATCACTGCATGAATAACATCTACCCATTAGACACCTACCTCATTATAGAGAAAAAAAGCCCCAACAAAACAAAAGGGCCCTGAGAGGCAAAAACCTAATGCACATCAGTGATTGATGAATAATAAGATATGTAAAAACAAATCGAGGTAGGATCTGAAATGAAGATCTCATGATGACAAATCACCCTGTGCCAGACTGGCGACCCATCCAGGATTCACCCTGCCTCTCCTCCTGTGATAGCTCGAAAAAGGCTCCACCATGACTTTAGTGGATTAGTGAAAAAGAAGAAGATGGCTGGATGGACAGATGGATGATGACAGTGGTCATGGCAATAGAAATTTTCACATATAGCACTGTTTATTTAATAAGTAAATCATTTTTTAATGCTCGTGCAAACAAAGGATAAATAACTTTCATAAATGATTCATTTTAAACAAAGGTGTAATACAGCATAATATTACTTCAGTCAAGAGTCAAACTCACTCTGAAACCCCTTTATGTCATCTGATCTCAGTGCTTGCTAGCTTTAGTGTATATCTGAGCCAACACACCTCTGAACATCCTAGTGGTAAAATAGGACATGCTTTTTAGCCCATGTAGAGTTTAGCTCATCTGTAGTTGCTGCTGCTTCTGCAAGCTGCTTTGCAACCCACTTTCACCTCAACTCTTTCTGTTTCTACAATTTCTCACTTAATGTCACGTCTGTTCTCACTGATACTTGTTCTTTTCTATGTTTGGGATCTTTGTGTGTGTACATGTCAGAGGCAGGGGAGGCCCTGGGACACAGCCATATCTGTAAATCTTAATTGCTGCAGATTTCATAGCTAAATTTGGTTAAACATGCAACACCATACTTGCAATATTTTCTTTGCTATTTTTTTTAACCATGTACATATAAAAACACATTTATTTATTAATCCCCGTGATTAAAGCTTACTAGGTTTTAGCACTTGATGGATACACTTTCAAACTAATACTGTAATGCCTAATGACTAGTTTGTGGCTTGAATTACTGTCCTTTCATGTCTTCTTCATGTGTTTCTAAACCCATATATTAGCTATTGATGATTTTTTTAAAAAAAAAATTACTATTCCTTTAAA
Organism: Tylochromis polylepis; assembly: GCA_015107715.1. Taxonomy (NCBI): domain Eukaryota; kingdom Metazoa; phylum Chordata; class Actinopteri; order Cichliformes; family Cichlidae; genus Tylochromis; species Tylochromis polylepis. Next base: position 6,745 of record VVHJ01003530.1, on the reverse strand, counting down.
CCTAGGCAGCATTACTGCATAATTCTTAAAAAGAGCAAGGAACTGTGTAATTATACACTTACACATCTTGTTACCAATAGTTCAATGAAAACTTTAAAAGGAATTATTGACAAAATTTGAGCTAGCATTTTGACTTCAAAGGCACTTCCAACTTGCATTTAAAAATTCTTTTCATACAGCACTATAAACTTCTTTGGATTCCCAAGTGACCTAGTAGTTCTCCCTTTTAGTCTTAAACACTCATCAGTTTTGTAGACCTTGCTTTGATTTTAAAAGCACTGCTCAGTTCTGCACATACTGTACTGGAGTCTTTTGAAATTATGAGTGATGTGTCTTAAGGAGGGTCACAATTCTTTGAGTCATTTCAGTTGCTGTTTTGAGGATTTTATGGCATTTGGTGACCTGTTACTTTTCAGTTTGACATCAGGTTGAAGTCCTTTTTAGTGGTTTTAAACAAACACCTTAACATACTCAAACTTTGTTCAGCCTCTGAACTGAAGGTTCAGATGTTAGCGGTACTCTTTTGCTGTTATTTAAAAAACAACTTTAATGTTACCCAATACGTTTCTTGAGATTGCAGTAAATATAAATCAAAGCATATTTGACTAAAAACTGCTAGATAAATCACCAACACGCACCCTTGTCCATACAACACCTTGAATTTAATTACACAAGACAGAAAATCAAACTGCTTGTTCTTCGGGGATAAATGCCAAATCTGAAAAGTGTAGACTAACTAGAAAATCTGTCTCACTCATTTGTTTAAGAACACACACCTGCAAACCTCTATAATATAAAATAGTGTAGTACTCTTCTACTTTTCCTGTTCTTCAGCTTTTTTCAGTTTACATTTAACCAATCTTCACATCCAAATTTTTTGCTTGAATAAAGTTTAAAGTTTAATTTAACAAAAGCTTAGTGACCAGTCCGATCTATCACAATGTCACCCTTAACATTTCTCTGTGATGCTTCTCCAGCTTGAAAGCTGTCTTGTTCAAGACTTTGCCATTTTGGCCTAAGGTCCTTAACCATTGAGCCCAGTGAGTAACTAGTGAACATTCACTTATCTGCTGTGCCAGAAATCCCTAATCATTGCATTAGGCATGGAGCTAAGCTTGTCTAATCCGCATAAAATGTTTAAGTCCACCGATTTACATTCAAAAACACTAACAATACAAATGGGACACACTTGTGACTTGCTTCAGCCAAGTGGATTAGAGAAATAAAGTGGATCAGTATAGATGGTCATAGCACTGTTGAGACAGTTAACTCCCCTAGCTGCTCTTTGTCCACCTCTAGCCGCCATAAGCTATGTCCCCCACCTGAAATCTCTTCCACAACAGGGCAAAAGCTGGGCCCCAGCTAGAGTCAACTAAAAATGCACAAATCCTTTTTAAGCTCAATGTGGGCAGCCATGGTTTTCCAAAAGTGGACTTAGCGGCCCAGACTTGGTTTAAAAGCTTCACTTTATTCACAGGAAGTCATTAGACACCCCTTCCAAGGAAACACATTTATTTACTTTAGCTCTACTGTTGTGCTTTTAGCTGAAAACCTCATTAAACATCTTTATCTTAGCTCCTTAAGAAGAATTGAACAACATTAATAAACCATTACTGAACAGAAGCAAGATGTTTTTGCTGTAGTGTGACTGGTAGACATACTGGCACTGCAGCCTGCTGAGCAGCAGTTCAATTGCCATCACCTGGGGAGAGCAGCAGTGGCACTCTTAGCATAGCTATCAATCATGGAGCTTACCTGCAACTCTCAGTACTACAGTAGTCAAGTACCACTGCATCTGACAGAGCCCAATCAGAGCATTATTATCAAGATAGATGAATATTCAGATATTTTTCACTTATTTTGTAAAGCTTTTTTAAGGATTAACATAATCAGTTACAGATGAAGGAATACAACATACGTTTGGTGTTTGTCGTAATTTGTAAACTTCTGCTCTGCAACTCAAAGAATTAAATGTGTGTCAGTGGATCCAGCAATCCTAAATTTGCCATTTTTGTTTAAAGTGTTTAAAAAAAGGTGACAAGTCAGTTGCTACCATGGGAAGACATAACTAAATGGGCTTCAGTATTGTTCTGTGTTCAGATGCTGGTATTCCTAGAGCTGGCTCACTAGAGCTGAAAATTGCGTATGCCCTCTGGGAAACAGAGAGGGCCAGCCTCACTCTTCCACATCTTATGTCCTCACTCTGTCTTTTCTGGTGGACTCCAGGCTAGCTAGATGTAACAAAAACCCCCAAAGTTAAAGTTAAAGTTTCCCATTTAAAATAAATCAGAAAATAAATAATCACTTACATGATGGTTTTGCCAGAGACAGACAACAAATGTGAGCATTCTGTTCACATGGCTTCAACCAAAAATATATAAAAGATTCCTTCCAAATATCCCACCATTGGAGTTGAACTTAAACTGATGCATCTGACTGCTCCTAGTGTCCAGATTTCCAACCCCCATCTCTGAGCACTGATCCCAAGCAAATCCCAGGGCACTTGCACCCTGCTTTCGGTGATTATATGCAATTTTATTGCAGGCCTTCTCCATGGGAGTGTGCAAGGTTAGGCCTTCGTTTACTTGCTGTTTGCACAGAAGCATGACTGGAATGTAAAACCCCTGCATTGCTGCAGTCCAGCTCATCCACAGGGGTACAGAGTTATTTAGCCCTATTGTCAGGGGTTAGACGGTTTACTGAAACAGCCATTTTTCAAAAAGAAAAATCATTGCTTTACTTGCTCATCTAAGCTCAAGGCTTCTCTATTGTTGACAAAATGTGCAGATGCCTTCTTAAAAAAACAAAAAGAAGTGTTATAAATACAGCTTTAATAAAAGGTAATATGTGAGCAGGTTAAAATTACTCATATCTCTTTGGAATTGAATTTGAGGTTAAGCTAAGCAGGTTCAGTTCAGTTCATTTTTATTTCAAACATATACATTCACCAACATTTCATAAAATCTTTCCATTCAGTTGTTTGAAAAGGAGTAGGCAGAAGTATACACTTATTTAGACCTACCCCCTCAGGTTCACATCCTCATAATTTAAATTTGAACAACAAAAACTTATACAATGCCTTCGATTTAGAACATAACATCACAAAAAAATATTTTCTCATGTTCAACTAAAACTATATGTAGATTTGCTAATTTGCAGAAGATTTAGTTGGGATTACAAATCTTTGTTTTTTGCCTGTTTGTAAACTAACCTTCAGCTGAGTTGTCATTCAGACAGGGATACTGACAAAGACTGGAGATACACAGAGACACAGAAATGCATACAAATATTTGGGGGGGGGGGGGGGGGGGGAAAAAAAAAACTGT
>VVHJ01003529.1:17086-28497 GCA_015107715.1 Tylochromis polylepis | reverse complement strand
CCCTTGTCCCCCTTTTTTTTTTTTTTTTTTTTGGTAACACTGTCTCAAAACCATACATTACAGAAGGTCTCACAATCATCTTGTAAACCTGGCCTTTTGCTCTTGCAGCTATGCTTAAAAAATGTGTTACAAATCACCCCTGACACTTGTCTTCATTCACATCATCCTGCCTGTGCTCTCTTGTGCACTGTCCATTGCTTTGAATGGTTTACCCAGGTATTAAAAATCATCCACTTTCATTGCCTCTTCTCCTTGCTTGTTCACCTTTCCACCTCTCTCCCTCTCATTCACACACATAGTCTGTCTTGCTTCTACTGACCTTTATTCTTCTTCTCTCTACAGCATACCTCCAACCTCTCCAGGCTCTCTTCCACCTGCTCCCTACTTTCACTACAGATCACAGTGTCATCTGCAAATATCATAGTCCAAGGATACTCCTGTCTGACCTCCTCTGCCAGCCTGTCCACCATCAACAAAAAGGAGGATCTCAGAACTGATCCCTGATATAATCCCACCTCCACCTTGAACCCATCTGTCTCCTACTGCACACCTCACCACTGTCTCACTGCCCTCATACATGTCCTGCACCACCCTCACATACTTCAACTGGGCACTCTGTCTCCCCTAAAGTTGTTTTTCTTTTTCCTCCACATCTCTTGCTCTTTCTGTCATTACGTAGATGTCTTGGTCACCTTTCCTCTGTCTAGTCCTCCATCCACCCTCTCTCCTTACCAATGCCCTAATTTGTCAGCCAGCCACCTCCAGTGCTCACCCTGACACCCTAAATCGTTTATCCTTTGACCTTGGACTGCTGGCCCTGCTGAAACTGCAACTGGGGTTAAGACAAAAGGGAACACCCACCAGTCCTGCTTGTTTTACACACAGCTCACACTCTAACGCAAAACTATTGTCTATATTTGCATGTGTCACAGAGCGTTCAGACTTGAGCAAGAATCGAAATGATCTTTATTATTATTTTTAAGTAATTTTCATTAAGAAAAAAAAAAACAGTGGTTAATGCGGACCGTTCAGTGACTGCTCCGTGCATTTTATTTGGGAACACTAAACAAATCGTGGATTCAAGCAAGATCAGCAGACTCCTTCAATACAACTTCCAAAGCACCTCATTTATTAACACCTTCACACGCTCCATTATCTGGATAATGATTAAAGCTGGCTGACACCCTATATCTTGATATAAACTAAGCATTTGATTAACAGGAAGTAAGAAGTAATAGAGTCCACAGCATACAGTGGCTTGCAAAAGTATTGGGCCCCCTTGAACTTTTCCACATTTTGTCACATTACAGCCACAAACATGAATCAATTTTATTGGAATTCCACGTGAAAGACCAATACAAAGTGGTGTACACGTGAGAAGTGGAACGAAAATCATACATGATTCCAAACATTTTTTACAGGGCTCTCCTAAGCACAGGCGTTAGTTGGGTTGCAGATACGTTTTTGAATATTGAAATATGATAAATATAATTAGCCATAGAAAAAAAAAAAGAACTCTTGCAGCAAGTTGGAAATAGATTTTATAAATTTAAAAAAACAGAAATTTTATCCAAATAATTTGTTTGGCACAGTTTTGGGGAAAAAAAGACTGTTTATGGTACTGGAAATGTGCACTGGGTAATAAGATCTGTGTGATCATCTTCTTTTGTCCCATATGATCCTACAGTGGGTATGCAGGAGTACTACTTTTTGGCTTTGCATACCCACTTTTGGATGGAGCAGAAACTTACTGGGAAAAAAAGCAATTTGAAGACTGACAGCAAAGTTCATGTGAAGTCTTTGATTGGCATTTTCTTCTTTCTTGTCAAGAAATGGGTAAAACAGCATAAATTAAAGTGATACTGGCTATATTGGGTAACTTAATTACCAACTTCTGTTGATTTGCCATTTAGGGCTGCTATCAGCTGGTATAAAATTCATACAAAGTACACTTTTCAGCCTCCATCATGGCTTAAGCGAAAACAGACAAGAAAATACTCACACTGGCAATCAGCTAAATTCTTACTTATAAACAGGGAACTGAAACCGAGAGAGAGGCAAATAAAATGTCAGATCAGGTAATCGGACAGGCACAGAGGTAGGAAACAAGCTTGCAGTGTTAAAGTAAACACACAATGGCAATCTGGCTACAGAGTGAATTCTGAATATTGGCATATCTATACAGGGGAGCTGAGGGAAGGGGTGGGGATGATCAAATGTTCTGACAGGCGGTAAAGCAGGTGGAGTGCCTGTTGCTAAAAGGGAAGGACAAACAGTAACTGAGAAAAACAGGCAAGCAGTTAAACAGTTAGTGATTTACTGAGTGACAAAGATTCCACAGCTGTCAGCCTTCGAGCTGCAGAACAGGGGAAGATTTTCTGCCTTTGTCTTCCAGCATGTCACCTTTGTCTACTCGGTGACCTGATCCTGTCATAGGAACCTTAAAAAATAACCCAATTCAGACATTTCATTGTCTTGTTTTCCAAATCTTTCTTTCTTGACTTTCCCCCGCTTTCTTTCTTTCCTAAATCTCACAAACAGTTACAAACTCCCATGGATAATTATAGTACTACAATAGTACTCATTCTTGGGCAGGACATTGAGCTTCCTGTGGTCAGGATAAAATCAGTGACCACTGTGCCACTGAGGTCAGGGAGCAGAATCTGTCTCTGCTGGCATGGCTCCCTCTGTGTGGGATGAGGCACTGTTGGAATTAAAAGCCAGACTGCCCTTGATCATCCAGGCCCATTTCGAGTTGCCTATTGCCCTGGTCACTGGCACAAGCCAGGTCTAAGCAAAGATTAAAATTATCCCCCCCCCAAAAAAAAATCCTCCTAATCTTCTTATGTGGGATGAAGATTAAGAAATATTAATTTAGTGCTGATAAAGAGAAGAACTGAAAACAAGATAGCGTATTTCCCCCATCAGCTATTAAGAATTATTGGGTATTTTTGTGAATTGTTTTTTTTCTTGCATATTTGAATTAAAAAAACCAAAACTTTTTTTTTATGTAACAATACTGTAATGTTAGTAAAACACACACAGAGATATGAGCTGGATATTAGTTGAAAAACAAAAGGCACCTCCATGCTCCAGTTCCACAGTGATCAGTTATCTGAGAGGGCATCCAGGCCCATCAGATCAGTTAAGGGCAGTAAAGGGAAATAGGCCACAGGCACCCACTGAGAGCTTAGATAACATATGGTGCACGATAGCAAAGGCTTGCATGTGTGTGTTTGTGCGTGCATGCTCGTTGTGTGTATTTGCCAAACTAAACACACACCTGAAGAGGGTCCTACAGTGGACTGCGGTGTATTGGCATTGTGAAAGGTATTGACAAAATCAGTCAGTTTGCTTTAGTGTTGAAGCATAAAAGTTTAAAGGAAAAAATCTTAGGAAAGAGCATGAGCTGTATTGTTGTAACCACCACTGAGTATTTTTGTGTTCTCTCAGTATTTTATGTTTAATCCTACTATACCATAGTTTTTTTGTGTGTTGTTGTTGTTGAACGTAGACACCCTCATTGGCTGAACTGTGCATAAGGTTATCTCAGATAGGCCATGAAGTCAAGCTTGGCACGGGCCCATTTTGAGCTGAGTCTTATCTTTTTAATTTTGAGTCAATGTCACTGGTTTCTATTAAGAATAAAAACAGCTGACAATTTCATATGTTAATATAAATGTCACAAGTTTGAGTCTTCAAAAATGAAAAGAAATAAGAAAACAAAAAGAAATGTATTTGCAAACATGAACAAAGTACTGCTTGCCTTTACCACTCTACAATTGTGTAAAATTGTTTCTACAGTCATCTGTAAAGGAAAGCTTTCACACAATGCAGTCTGTGCAGTCATGTGAAAAAAGTACACACCATGTGTGTACATCTCCAATGTGGTCCAAAAGACAATGGTCATCATTGGGTTTTTTGCAGTTTCTCTGAGCATTGCCCAGTCTGACCTTGGGGGGAATTTTCTAGGATAGCCACACCATTCAGTTCTCGACACCAGAAACCTGCCAGAACTTCTGCTTTTATAAAACTGGTCACACTTGCTGAGGATCAGTTAATCAAGTGCCTATGTATTCATCAAAAGATGGGCAGCATCTGGATCCTACTCATCCTCTCAAATCCTATGGAAGTATTAAGGCTGCAGTTAGTTTTTCACAGGACTGTACAGTCTTTTTTTTTACTTCGTTTTTACTTCGACTGCGTATTTGTACAGAAAAGTTGTGGCATAAAAGCAAAGCAAATCCTTTATGTGAGTTTTCATTTTCTTCTGGGCTTTTGGGGTTCATCAAAAACCCCTTATAGTCCTCATAGTCTACACATGAAATGCAACTATAAGCTATGTGGAATTATATGATAGCCAGTGTATTTACATATGCAATGCATTGTGAACACCTGCCTTTTTATACACAAATGCATACATTCACACATTAATCTCCATGCAGAGTAATGACAATCGACTTTCAGGAGGCACCTGTGTCCGGGTTCATGGCTTTGACTTGATGTGCTGTCATGGGGCTTTGATGCCTCATCATGTAACCTCTTTGAGACGCTGGAAACACCTGTCCTTGCATTCATAAGATATGCTAATACATGCTGACACATGGTGGCCTGCTGCCTGACCTTGCTAGGACAGCAGGAGTCATTGGAGAGACTGGCAATGGTGGCCCTGCAGGACACTATTCAGCATATGCTCACTCAGTATAGCCCTTAACACATGCAGCATAATCAAGTTGCTGGTGAGAAAAGGTGCATAACACTCAGGCAGACTGTACAAGCAGCACTTACAGCACTTAGTCAGACCAGTAAAACACAGATTTGAGCAAAAATCAGAATCTTTTTAAATGATTTTTTTGCAGTATTAATAATCTAGTAAGGATTCACTTGAATGCCACCACCCGGGGATTACCATAATTCATTAAAGTGGGGGACAGACACTTGAAGGGGTAATCTAATATATAACAATTTGTAATTAAAATCTATATTAAACGCATGAAGCCCTGAAACAGCGCAACATGTTGAGAACACAACAGATTTTCTCCACTTGTCTCGTCTGACCATGGAGCTCTATTTCTCCACTCGCAATCTGTTTGCACATGCACAGGCAATGGACATCTGAACACCCACCTCCCATAAAAACACACAAACATGGGCCTGCACACACACGCACACACATACACACGCAAACCCCGGCACTGCCAAACCTAGTTATAATAACCTCCACAAACACACGAGTTTATGTGTGTGTGTGTGTGTCTGTTTGTCTGGAAATAGGGATATTATTGTCTGTCTCTCCCCGACTCCTTCCACGTGCACTTTTCAAGGTGCAGGGCTTGGTATCTCCATGGCAACAGCAAAGTAACCAGGAGCGAGGGGCGGGAGGAGATGGTGTGAAGGGTGGCGGGTATATGCGGGTAACGGCATAAGTGTTCGTATGGAGGGAGGGTGTCCTCTGGTCACAGACTGGCACGCAGGGTGTGTAGATCGAGAACGCTTATTTGTGCGTTGTTATGGTGGGAACTCAAGGCAAAGCAGGGCGTGGCTTTTTCCTGGAGAAGAGGTATTTTTGTGTGTGCGCATCTGTAGTCATATCTATCTGTGCCTCTGTACCCAAACAGGCTTGTGCAGATCCAGGCAGTGTGAACTAAGGTGTAACCGTGATGCTTGGTGAAAGATGACCTCTCACTGCACAATACACACACACACACACACACTCACAGACTCACACTCTTTCTCTGTCAGCAGAGGGTCACTGTGTGTTCGTATGGCGAAGACCTCCAGGTATAATTGGACTGTGTTTACATGTGCGTGCTTTCATGCTGGCCCAGATACGTCCACCTCTCTGCATTATTCTTCTCTTACTCCATCCTTTCTCTTTTTTGACCTTAACACTTCTGGTGTTACTTTTTGTTGGCTTTTCTTCTTGATGTAACAAGTTTTTTTTGTTTTTGTGTTTTTTTTGTGCGTGTGTCCTTGATGTTTTGTTCAAAATCCTTTTCATGGATTTGTTGATTTCTCCCTTGTTCATCCTTGCTCTCTGCCCTTTCTCCTACCCTTTGTGGCATTTCTGTATATTTATGGACATCATGTTATTATGTTTTGCTCACATAGAAACAGTAAAAAATACTTGTAAAAAAAATTAAATATTGTGATGTAATTATAATAAGGAAACATACTTGAATCACACACCATTTCAAAGTTACATATAACAATAATTTACCCAATGAATTTTGCTCATTAACTTATCCTGTTGACAGGGCGAGCAGTCCTGCCAAGTTTAAACTATTTCCTAATTATTTCAAGCAATGCACTGCATGACTATGTCAGCAGGACACTGAAATGTTAACATTACTTTTTCAATTTCTTCCTGGATGTGGAATGTCATGGTGCCCCTACATCACTATTTCTCAGGCTCAGAAAATAACGTTTAAATATATGAGGTGGCCTGAGCTTCATTTTGGTTTAGCTCAGCCTTTTTTTGTAAGTTATTTGCTTCCTTAACTTAGAAAAAAGTTAGAACAATCATTTTGAAGTTGGGTCTTTATGGTGTGACTAAAGACATGGAATATAAGAAAATCTAGTTCAGTCAGCATGAACACCACAAACAGAACCAAAGGCAGTGACAATGTGGACGTTCAACAGCAGTCTTACAGATTTCTAGATATTTATTATATTTAATTTGTACAAAATGGTGGGATATTTATAATTAGAACTATTTTGTTATTTTGAAACTTTTTAATATATTGTATTATTTAATTTACTTTAGTTAATTACTATCTTGGAGCAACTGTGACCACATAATTTACTCATAGATTAATAAAGAATTCTGATGATTCCAAAGGGAGAAGCTAAAGAATCGTCTTGGGTCTTCACTCACTGGCCATTTTGTTAGATACACCTGTTCAACTGCTCTTTAATGCAAATATTAAATCAGACAATCACATGATAGCAACTTAACTCATTTAGATATGTAGACGACCTGCCGTTCAAACCGAGCATCAGAATGGAGAAAAACGTGATTTATCTGCCTTTGACTGTGGTATGATTGCTGGTGCCAGATAGGCTGGTCTGAGTATTTCACAAACTGCTCATACTGGGATTTTCCCACAAAACCATCTCTGGGGTTTACAGAGAATGGTCTGACAAAGATAAAAATATCCAGTGAGTGGCAGTGCTCTGATGCCTTGTTGATCTCAGAGGTCAGAGGAAAACGCCCAGACTGCTTTGAGCTCATAGGAAGGCAACAGTAACTCAAACGATCACTCTTTACAACCAAGGTATTCAGAAGAGCATCTCTGAATGTACAGCACATCCAGCCTTTAAGTGGAGCTACAGCAGCAGAAGACCACACAGTGTGCCACTCCTGTCAGCTGAGAACAGGAAACTGAGGCTACAATTCACACAGGCTCACTAAAATTGAGCAACAGAAGACTGGAAAATGTTGCCTGGTCTGCTGTGATATTTGGATGATAGAGTCAGAATTTAATGTGAACTAGATAGAAACACAGATCCACCCTGCCTTGTATCAGTGACCCAGGCTGCTGGTGGTTTCTTGGCCCACTTTGTGCCGCTTAGTACCAATTGAACATCATTTAAACACCATAGCTGGTGACCATGTCGATCTTTTGATGGCTGCTTCTAGCAAGACAACATGACATGTCACAAAACTCAAATCATCTCAAACTAGTTTCTTCAACATGCCAGTGAGTTTCTGTATTTCACTGGCCTCCATGATCACCAGAACTCAATCCAATAGAGCAACTTTGAGATGTGTTGGAGCAGGAGACTCGCATCACGCATGTGCAGCCGACAGATTTGCAGCAACTGTGTGATGCCATCATGTCAATATAAACCAAAATCTCTGAGGAATGTTTCCACCAGCTTGTTAAAATGGTGCCATGAAGAATTAAAGCAGTTCTGAAGGCAAAAATAGGTCCAGTACAGTCCAGTACTAGCAAAGTGCACGTTTCAAAGTGTCTGGTGAATGTATATTGCCATCTATGATGAGAAAATCCAAATTTGGGTAGAGTATGACTGACATGGTACATGGTACTGATCAATAACAAGATTCATCTGATAAGCTTGGAGATACGTAAACAAATTCCTTTCTTTAAGCCTTTTTGTTTAAAGCAGACACACGAGCGCACAGAGACACACACTGGAGTGTGGAATTAGCTACCAGATCTTTGTAGAAATCAGTCTAAAAGCCACTGTAGCAGATCTGTGAGGCTATTTGCACAGCATTGCTTTGATCTAAATACTAATTAGAATGCTAAAATGCTCACAGTAAGCAACTTTATTTGTGAAGCTGACAGTTTTGTCAGGCAGCTGTGACTTTTTCGAAGGTTTTAGTCATCCGAAATTTACAGCGAACGAAGTGTCTCCAAGGAAAAATGAAAAAGTGAATATGTCAGTTCATATCGCGATATATAATGATTGGAAATTGTAGTATCATTGCTAGAATTTGACCCATACAGCTCTGTGTTCAGCACTTATTAATCATCAAGAGTGAACTTCACTCCAGTGCCAGAGGCTCAGTGATATCTTTGTTGTCTATGAGTTTCTGTTAAGTATAAAAAGAAAGCTGAAGACGAATCATTCTGTTCCTATTTTGTGATATTGTAAATTTGTGGTAAGGCACAAACTCATATAAATCGACTTGTTTTATGCGGAGTATATTTCCTCAGTGAAGTGCATTTATTAAGAAAACCTTGGTAACAATGTATTTATGGTGTTTATGGTGCAGTAGAGCAGGGTTTTTTTTTTTACCATCAAATTCACAGCAGTTTAAAACTGAACCTTTTATCTGAAAAATAATGATAAAAAATAGTTACAACAGGAAAAGAGCAATTTTATTTACCCTACATTTTTAGGAGCTAGTGGCAAGGCCACTCAGAAAATTAACTTTTTTTAAGTTAAAAACGTACAATTTTGAGTTGCCTGTGGCTTCCTATTATTTACCTGACATAAACTGCCTGTCTGCCTCTAGGTTCCAACCAAGCAGCACTACACTGACTGAGCTTCTGCAGAAAGAGTAATTAATACCATTATCTAATTATGCATGATGCTTTATTGGATCAGCCTGAGGGGCGCAGTGAAAGAAAGCCTCTGCTGTAACTGGTAGTTAGGCTACTGATTGTTAGGATTGTGTGGGGTATTTTTGTTGAACAGTAGATCTGATCCAAACTAGCAAGTAGCACCTCCTCTACTGACAGGGTTAGTGTTAGACAGGTGGGCAATCTCTGCTACTGCACGATTAATGCAGTCATTTGAAGTTATGTGTAACCTATAAGCAGCTGTACAGGCTTAACTCCAAGAGCTATCCAGGCTGATTATTATACCTCTATAAAAATCTGTTTTCTTCTATTTGTTTTTCTGTTCCACAAAGAAAAAAAAAAATTTAAAAATCAGCTGTATGTACTGTGAATCCCACAAGTAAATACCAGAGAAACTGTCTGTTAAGTCAGTGAAGAACTAGGATGTATTGATTGATGTATTGATTGATTGATTGATTGATTTTTTTTATAATTCTTTTTTCACAATTGTTCTATTTTTAACACCTGGTCAGTGCCACCGTGGCCTCCTCAGATGATCATCCACACCAGCAAAAGTGCTGAAAAGTGAAATGAATAACTTGTGCCATCTTGTTCAAGTACAGCGTGATGCTGGAATATGGCAAAAAAAAACAACTGCTCAGGCAGGTATAGCTTGAGGAAAACGACAAAGAGCCCGAGGCGTTGATCCAGCCTCCAAACTCCCCAGATCCCAATTTGATCGAGCATCTGCAGGAAGCCGTCCCACAAGACCCAAAGGACCTGCTGCCAACATCCCAGGGCAGGACACCCCAAAATCCATGCCCTTGAGGTTAGGAGCTGTTTGACCGCATGGAGGTGGACATATATTAGTCAGATGATCAGTATTTTACCACTAATGATATCATGGAGGAACGGTCATTTATAATTATGCTGATTATTTTGCCCTTCAATCTGACGTGTAACTAAGTAAACAGTGTTTTGCATCTTTGGAACTCTTTAATCGCTTTGTGTTCCTTTGAAAATCTTGGGACAAGAATAAAAATGAATAGAAACTAAAGACTATAAATAAATACGCTGCCTTTTCAAAATAAAATCTGAACCTCAGCTTATGTTGCGACTCAGCAGATTAACTTAATTGATTTTGATGTTATTTTAAAGATTTATTTATTTGTCAGCTATTTCAAACCTCTCCTTAATGATGTTCTTAAAAGAAAAAAAAAGGAATTTAAAATAAAAATATCTGTTGTTCACCTCATGCATCTTATTTCTGTTTACAACAGTTGAAGATTAGTGGTCAAAGAGGGTAAATGATGTGCTAAATGAGGGCAATGCAGGTTATGGCTATAAGGCTTCTCTCTTTTCTTTTTTCTTCTTCTCTTTTTTCCCTGGCTGTAAATTAGACCCTTGGGCCCTGCAAAACTCAGTGCATTTCCAGCAGTACGCCACATGGGGCGCTGCTGCGTACTCAAAACCAGAAAGCTTAACGGAATATTCAAAGTTTGCAAAGAGGCTCGCAACTCGTCAGAGAGCGGTGGAGTGCAGAGTTTAACAGTATTTATGGTCCCGGAAAGGATGCCTAAGTTTAAAAAATAAAAATAAGAATCAGTGCTTCGGGTTTGGGGTATGCGCTTGAGGTGACATAAAGCGCATTTCTTCGTCTTTTTTCTTTCTTTTTAATTTTTTTTAAAGAGAGCTGTCAGTCGGTCCATCAGTGCAGCCACAGCACAGCCACCGCTCTCACATATCCTCACTTCTCACACAGCCGAGACACTCGGGGTGGGTGGGATCCCGGCGGCCGGTGTGTGTGTGTGTGTGTGTGTGTGTGTGTGTGTGTGTGTGTGTGTAGTTTCAGAGAGTTGTCAGAGGTAAGAGATAGAAAAAAAAGTGGGAGCACACAGAATTCAAGAGAGAAGTTGGGAGAAAGAAGGAGAGACAGAGCGGAAAGAGAGGGGAAGAGTTGAGTGAGAGAGGGAGCGAGGAAGAGTGAGCGAGCGAGAGTGAGAGACCTCGACGGAGAGGAGGAGGAGGAGAGAGAGAGAGAAAGAGAGAGAGAGAGGGGAGGAGAGCTCCGTCTCTCCTGGTGCACTTGGCAGTCTTGTTGCGGGCTGCTGTGCTGTTGCTGTCGTGGCGTGGCTGGTCGCGCCAGGCGGGGAACTTCACCACACTGGAGCCCGGAGTCCCACTCTCTCACCTGCGCAGTTCGGAGCTGCCATGGGTTTCTCAACAGGATATACTGTCCTAATTATTCTACCGGCCTTTCTGCTGCACACCAGCGGCCTTTACATCGCCAGTAGCGTTGGTGAGTGGAGTCCACTTGAGCGTGGTCAGTGTTTACGTTGTTCTCCTTATCTGATCATATCTTATCAGCTGGGCTGC
>VVHJ01003529.1:3049-16881 GCA_015107715.1 Tylochromis polylepis | reverse complement strand
AGCCCGCGTCCTGCTGTGGCGCTTAAAGGGACTTTCCGAAGGTCCCTCAACGGTGCAAGCAGTGTTATGATTTGCCCCCCCCCGTCCAGGGTATAATTTTATCTGGGGTGTAAGAGGGCATCTGATGCACCGGTTTACTGTCAGATTTTGCAGGGAAGTAGCCTAACATTATCCGATTCGGCCGCTGTCGCATCTATCGATCTGTCACAGGACGCTGGAGTCGGATGTCAGCCTATTGATCACACTATTATCAAATCATTGCTCCAACATGGAGGATGAAGAAATGTTTACACTGTATGTTTGGCTTTTATAAGTCTGCAAACTTTCTGAATTAGATGTTATAGGTGGATACCTAAATATTGAAATAAATAAATAAAGAATTAGAACTGCATCCGGGGACCACATACAAGGTGACAGCAACATACTGTTTGACTGTGTAGTGGCATTGACACCATAAAGTGGCCTTGGCTCAGTGTGTGCAGGCTATGTGTTAGTGTATGAGCGCTGGGAGGTTGCACCTGTAATGTCAGTGTCACATGTCACTAAAAGAGAAAGAGCTTTCTAATCTGAGAAAACGTCTTTCGATATCAGCTAAAAACGCGTCTTATACTCAGCTGTACTAACAGTTTAAATATAATCACCAAATCATAGATATTGATGATCATGAGAACAGTGGTTACAGATGCATTTCAGTGCATATTGATAAGAAGCGCGCGGTGGGGGGGGGGGGCAAATTGAGCCACTGGATCAGTTTTGTTGTTGTTTTTTTTTAAATAGATGTTTTCCGTTTATTCCGTTTATTGAGCAGGTTGTGGGTGATAAAACAACGTGATAAAGCCGCGATTAGCACCTTGATCTTGTTCTGACTTTCCCGTTGATGGTGGAAGGGCAACAGAAGGTGTCAGGAGCGCAGCGTGCACTGCTGAGGCTGCCGTTTCCAAACGCAAACTGCCGAGCACGGGGGTCGCCTCTAGGTTCATGGGTGGGGCTGTGTGTGTGTGTGTGTGTGTGTGTGTGTGTATGTGTGTGTGTGTGAAAGGTTACTGATTTGACTTTTTATTTATCACTGTGCTACCCTTGCCTCAGCTTGGAGAATAATAATAAAGGAAAGAATAAATAATTCCACACCAAACTTGACATTTTCCTAATCCCTTTTTTCCTCCCCCCACCCCTTTTTTCCATTCCCATGACTCTTGATTTTCCCCACTGTTTATCCCCCATTCTTCACCCATGACGTCCCCTCCTCTTTGTGCTGTGTTTTTTTTAAAAATCTTTTACTTCTCCCTCTTGACCACCTCCCACATTTGTACATTTTACCGTCTTTCACCTTCTCTTGTCTCATTCCCTTTCTCCCACCCAACTTACCTGTCCTTTTCCTAGACTCCCTGCAGCACGTCCTGGGGGAGTATGGACTGGTTAGGCCGATCAGTGTGGATGCAGAGGGCCGCTTCTTGTCACACGCCGTCTCGGCTGGCAGCACGGCAGGAGGGCAGTCCCGTAGGCGCTGGAGGAGGGAGGTAGGAGAAGGCAATGATGAGTGGGAAGGACCAAGAGGAGCTGTGCCCCCTCGGGAGAGGCTTTACTACAACGTCACCATCTTCGGCCGGGAGTTCCACTTACGTCTGCGCCACAATGCCAGGCTGGTTGCACCCGGAGCCAAGATGGAGTGGCATGATGACAACGACAACATCCGGCACTCTGAGCCATTGCACGATGAATGCCTGTATGTGGGTGACATCACAGACACACCAGGAGCCACTGTGGCAATCAGCAATTGTGATGGCCTGGTAAGTGTGTGACCTGTGCTCTTCTCTCGTCACTGAAAAGTTGTCTGTGGACAGAATGACACAAGGAGGCACAAGGGAATGATAGAGCTGATAGTAAAAGCAAGATTTGATCCTCAGAAGCAGTCATGGGAGGGAACCATCCTGCTCTGCCTGGTGTCGTCTAAGCAAGCTTCAACACTAGGTCTGACCTGAGAAAAGCCTGAGTCATGTTTTCATCCCTCTGTCCTCTTGCCTCTTTTAGTTTAGTCATGCAAAGGGGAAAGGGAGGGATTACTGACGTTTCAAAGATAACCTCATTATTTATCACTACCTCAGCTATTAAAATAGCATTTAGCAGACTTGTAATACATAGATACAGAAGGTGTAGACAAGTCGCTAACACTACAACAGCATTCAAATTTAAATAGCCACCACAAAATATTTTGGTTGCACAACAGTTGCTCAAAGAGCCTGAATTGTAAATGCTTTTAATAGAGCTGATGATGAATAGAGAAAAATGAAAGGAGACGGCAAACAGTTGGTGAATGGCTGTCAGTAAGCGAGAGAAGTGAGATATAGACAGTGTGAAAACTGTGCACAGGAACTGAAATGAGACGACGCAGAAAGATGGAGACCGGTGCTCGGGGAAGAGGTGGAATGGACAAGTGTGAAAGATATGCCTCGGGGCGGAAGAAACTAGGCAAGCAAATAGGAGGAAATATGCACATGGGGGTTTGCACAGGCGCTGATGACATTCGGGGAGGAGTTTTCCTCATTAGAAAAAAGGGTTTGTTAGTCAGCCAGCTCGGCCCCCCCACTGGAGCTGAGCAACAGCAACTGGATCCGTTTAGGGTTGGGGACACTAGGGACTGAGCGAGCAGCTGAGAGAGCAGGCAAGGTGCCAGGACAGCACAGGCCTGACATGCCCACTTAGCTTGACACCAGCCAGTGGCAACTCACTGCTGTTGCTGCTTGCTCCAGACTGTCATTTCAGAGCATATTGGCAATTTCTAATAAAGATTACTGTCACAGTGTAACTGGTTACACATAACAGATTTAGCCAGTGCTGATCATTGGTTTGTTGAGCGCACTGTTTTCTTTTATTTAAACTGGCTGCTTGTGCGCATGGATTTTGAAATATTTTTTAAATATATAATCTTGATCTGTCCATATTGACGGCAAAAGAAAATCCATTCTTGTGTGACAGCAGTGTAAGAAATGAGGAACAAAATCCCATGTTATCCACATTCGGGATGTAATAGTCAGCTACACATATAAGTGTTGCTGCCCTTGCTACTCCATGCCAGAAACACTAGCTGGGTCAATGTATTATTCTTATTTTATTAATGTATAATGGCAGGTACCAGTTCAAAGATGTTGAAACGCCAAAAGCCACTACACCACTACACCACTACTGTGTCCCCCTGTCCCTCTAGTGCAATTTATGGTCCCATGTTTGCATACGTGTTTCTGTTTGGACTTGGAGATGGGTTTCTGCCCACTGCAAACGTGCTCCTTTGTAGTCCTTCAAAATACCAACCTATGCGTTGGTCGAATGCTGATTGGTTGAAGAGTGGGGCAGAAAAGGGAAGGGAGTGACAAAAAAAAATCATCAAGGATCGAAAATACAGCATGAAAAGCACAGACAGTGGCTGCAGTGGACACTTTTCATTGTTTGTAACACTCGGTTTCAGATCTTTGCATGTTATAACGTCACTCTTCTTCGCGGCTGGCGAACGGACCAACTATAGCACGAGCAAGAGTGGACCACAAACTGGTTGTACCACATACTTGTGACACTGCCCCCACTGACAGCAAACGCTCTCTGCAGGTAGAGGTGGACTGCCTTCGCACTACACCTGCATAAAACAAGCATCTCTCACTCACTTTGTCTGAAGGGAAGTTAGAGGAAAGTAAACAGATGACATCTGTAGTAACGACGCTGTTCTTTGGGCTCTTTGCAGTGTTTGATGTAAAATTGGATCAGCTGTATGTTTTGCCAGGATAAACCGGGATATAATCAAGCAACCAAAGGGGCATGTAACCATATTCTGTACCGAGGTGTGGCTGCTAACATGAAATAAACCACAGCTACTGCTGCTAGCACTGCTAAGGTCAGTCAGCACGTTTCAGTGACATTTTAAACATGATTTGATTCACGAGGAACATCTTTAATGGTTTTATATTTTTCTCCTAAAATACAAACAACACAGATTTTTTTGCTAGTGTGTAACTACGTCCGTTTAAAGTTCGCTCAGTGTAAGGCTTTTCTGTCTTTTAGACTAGTCAACTAGTCTATTTTTTTCTCTTGTTTAAATGACAAGTAAATTAGTCACCAGGAACATCCCTAATCCACATAGATGAATTCCTGAACACTCCACTGGAATTATAAACAGTAGTAACTCACAGGGACGTCATCACACCAGAAATGTAGTAGTTGGTACAGATACCAGAAGAATTACACAATTCTAAATATCCAGTTTCACACTAATTTACCAATTTTGATGATTTAAGATGAATACTATTTTGATTATTCGTCTTAAATCACCAACATGGTGGTGGCAGACTGCTTATTCGACAGTTTAACATTATATTTTGTTGACAGGACACAGAGTGAAATGCAGGAATTGTTGCTGAGTAGCCCGCTAAGGTGACTACAAGGTATAACGTTATTTCATTACGTTAGTTTAAGCATTTATATAAAATTATCCTGTATGAACATCTTTTCTCTAAAAAGGTCATGTGTATTTCAGGGTAACAATACAAAATACTTACATACCTGACTCTTACTGCCTTTCTTACCAGTGAGTCGGGGCAGCAGCACTAGTCACCATCTTCCTCATGCAGTTTCTGCTGTGCCATGTGTACTCTTTCCTGTGCTTGTGGGCATCCTTCTTCTTCTTCAGCATGTAAGGAAAGGCTAGAACATTTGAATGCTGCGCCTTTCATTTCCAGAAGAATTGCGGCCTTGTTACATACACTGCCTATAGTACCAGCGTACTAAAAAAAAGGCTCCTAGTCAAGTAAAAGATTCTGATTATGGTTAAGTGTTCTTTCTCACGTCTGTGTGGACTTTTTTGGTATTAAACCAGCCCAAGAACTTTCCATTATCATAATCAAGTGATATGAGAGCCTCAGCATAATCATAAATAAGTTGAATAATACTTATTGTAACCAAAGTGGATATTATATTGCAGTATTTCATATTTTGGTGAAAAAAAATACACATTGCCTGTGATATGTTCAGTATCCACATATCTGTCCGTCAGTCTCCTCAGTACAAAACAATATTCGGCCACTTTACGTGGTGTTGCTGTTCAGTTACACATTAACTCAAGAATGTAAGCAGTGTACATAAGATATAAAACATACATAGATTTGAAATACATTAAAACATTTTTTAGGTCTCAAGTAATGACACAAAGTGTTTTGGAGAAAAACACTAAATGAAAAGACCTCTCAAGACAGGCTTGAGAATCATTTAAAAATCGTATCTTTCTTGCAGTATTAATGTCAGCGTTGTAAGTATCACGTGAAAGAGTCAAAAGAAAAAGAGAAGAAAAAGCCTTTTTAATAATCACGTGAGAGCTGTCTGGTTAGATTTAATTTGTTTCTCTCTGCCCTTGAACAACTCACATCATTACTAATCAATTCTTACAACCTGTCTCCCATGCCAAGAAATACAGCCAAGTTCTGCCTAGCTCTGCCCACATCCGTCTTTTTTAAAGCCAGAAGAGCCGCGCAGGACAGCTCTGCCCAGCTATACCGCCACTTTTTTTTTTTTTATTGACCCAGACACCTGGTTAGAGTGTCTTCTGCCCTCTGTTGTCATTCACAACCAAGAACCTTTGGCTGGTTGTGACCCAGGAGTGTGATGAGGGACGATGGAAGAGAGATTAAAAAAAGTCAAAAAAATATAACTTAAACCAAAGCTAACAATAATAATAACCAGTGAAACTGTGATAACCTCTAACCAAAAATGGGGCAGAATACCATAGATGATGAGAACTGAGCAGTGTGTGTGTGTGTGTGCGTGCATTTGTCATTCACACTGAAATTTAAATACAACTATGGGGCTGTAAAAAAATCAAGCTTAATTTTTTTGCACAATGCTCTTTTAACTTTGAAATTCTCATTTCTCTTAAAAGAAGATCACAGCAGGCAGGTTTCATGGGAGCCAAACTGATTTATATATATTTTTTTTTCTTTCTTTTTTTTTCATGTAAAAACATAAAAAGCAAAAGGTTTATAAAATAATTCCCTTCATAGTTGTTTTGGTTTCAGGGTCATGCTTTTGTGTATGCTGGCTATGTAAGCGCCAGGTTATTGGTTTACCTGTGTGACTTTGAAAACGTGTCTTCAAATATAATCCCTGTTAGAGGAGGATAATATGACAATTCAAAAAGTCACAGTCTTGATCTTATCTGATTAACGTATGCAGCAGCATGGATGGAAAACCTTCTGACTGCAGCCATTTCAGAAAGGCTTTATTCGGTATTTGAGGTTGGAGGTGCAGAAGAATTGTTCTAGGATTTTTTTGGCTGCGCTGTTGCAAAGATAGAGGGACATATCGGGGACTGCTGCTTACTTTACATTTCAAGTTTGAAGGTGAGGTAGTGCCGTGGTTGGCACTCAGAGTATTCTAGTTTACATCTTCTCTCTGCATCTATGTGGGTTTTCTCTGGGTGCTTTGGTTTCCTCAGTGAGGTTAGTTGGCAATTCTTCTGTAGTTGTGAATGTTGTGTCTGTGTCTCTGTAGTAGCTTTGTGATGGACCTGACTAGTGTTAGCCCAGTTGGGATAGGCTTCAGCCCGCTCCACTTTGTTTGGATAAATGGTTAAGAAAGTGATAAATGGATATTTAAGATTTTGTCATCATTATTAATTAAAAAAAAAACCTCTCTCACTCTGAGCTCACAGTTCAGCTTTGACCTTAATAGGAACAAACACTTGCCTCAATAAAAGAGGAGCAAATTCAGTTACTTGAGGTTTTATGAAAAACTGTACAATGGAAATTTTGAGTTTTTCTTATACTTTCTTAGACAAATGAAAACAAAATTCCTTCTTGACAAAAATAAAAAAAGTGCAAAGGTGAGTAACTACAACTCCATGTAGAGACATGTTAATGTCTCTGTATGTGTATGTGTGAGAGTGATTAGCCATACTTGCGGCCTTTCCTCCAGCTTTTCCTGCCGTGTTTGTGACTGTGTTGGCCTGATTGTGGAAAGTCAAGGGTCAGAAGACCTCCTCCTTTTCTCCTTTCATCAGAAGAGGCAGAGAGTTGTGGTGATAGGACATCGAGGATTACAAAATTATCCATTAAAATGCGCCATTATAATTTTCTCACCTTGAGATTCTGAGGACTGACGCAGGGCAGCTTTGTAAATGCTCAGCCAGTCACAGTAATTTCCACTTGGGAGGCTTGTACATCAAATAAATTAATTTTTCTTTCCTAGTAATGCTTTTCTCTAAGTTTTAAGTTTCTGCTCTCAATGAGCTCTGCTTATAAGACCAAATAATCAGAGCGAGCTCTCTATGCACACTATTAATTTTGAAGTGGCCCTATCTTTCAAGTGGCCACACAGGCTGAAATGGTCAAGGATTATACTGCAGCAGTTCATTCTAAACTTTAAAGTCTGGCATGCATAAATGTGAACACACAACAACTAAAGAGAAAACTTGTAAAGAAAAGAAGAATCTTAAGAAAAGAAGAGAGAGAGAGAGAAAAAAGTATGGACAGACAGGAGATGATGGAGTAAAAAGACTGAAAGTGTGAAATATCCACATATTACGTCAGCAATATCGACATATTCCATCAGAAATATGTCGATATTCGTTGTGGAATTTGTAGACAGCCAGGTACAGGTAGTGCTCCAACCATAATATCAAGACTGTGTAGCAAATCATGTCACAAAGCAGATAATGGTTGAATAATGTTTAAACTGTGGTAGATTGAGAGATGAATGCTTTGTCCTACTAGCAGACAAATATCATCTCTGACTGCAGCATGGCAAATCCAGATATTTATCTCCAGTTTGAGACTTTCTGCTTCAGGTAATCAGCATGTTGTGACAAATGGCGTGTCAGCTAAACTCTACTGTGGGAACAGAGGGTCCAGGTAGGCCAAAAATCCGGGAAGGTGAGAAGCGATCCTAATGGCTTTAACAGAGGAAGTGAGTTACCTGTCATCTTGGCTTTTACTCCTAAAATCCAGGTGGATACACACCTGGGTAACAGAACCCACCTTTCCACAGATATGATATATGTTGCACACCTTTTTGGTCCTCATAAACACCACAGTAAACACAAACACACTTTTACAATTCAGTCAAATGCTCGAGCAAATGACAGAATGAGAAATATATATATATTTTTAATCTGAACCATCTTTACCTCTTTGCATGACAAAAAACTACTGCACACATTTCTCTTATTGTCGCCACCCCTCACTTCTCTCGTTCCCTCTGTCTCGTGTTTCTTGGCCAGCAGAGGCAGCAGCAAACAGGAGAGCCCTCCTAATGATGGTATTAAAAGAGTCAGGGAAATGACAGAGAAAGAGAAAGAAAAAAGAATGTGGCAGACAGCTTTTTGCTCCCCAACACCCACAGATTCAGAGCTCCAGCAAAAAGGAAGGAGACAGTAAGAGTCAGTGTTCCTTTAGTGAGCGGGCTTTATCTGTTTTTAGCAGTGGCTCTGCTCCTAAGTGTTGATCGCACAAGTGGTGTTGGGGGTTAAGGGCAGTGCCTGCTGTTTGTGTTAAGAGCCAAGGAGCAAGCTCAAGATCTTACTAACTAGAAGATATTTTATGTGTAGTATTTTCATAAAGTGGTTATAATTATATTAGCAGATAATTAATCCTGAAGGCGTTGCCCTTTCTAGATTCTAACGCGCCGTATTTATGCGTGGCTGTGTGCTGCAGTCTGTTCATGTGTGTTATTAGTACACAGCAGGAATGCCGGAAGGCGGCAGTGTTATTTTGGTGCTTTCATTGAAAAGACTCAGATATGAACTGCAAGGAGAAATGCCAAAGCACTGACAGGTGTTTTATTTATTTATTTTCTGTGGGTGGATGTTGGAGTTGGCACATTTCTCGCAAATACTACATACTATGAAAAAATAAATCATTGTATTAATTCAATGCAACTGATGTTGTTACTTTTCTAGCTTAAGTATTAAAGGTGGTAAAGTTATAGCTGCTAAACACACAAACATACATACAGTATGGGAGTACACACTCACATGCACCCAGCTCTGTGCCAACTGAGGGGTAATCATGTGAGAGAGTGTTGACAGAGGGGCAGGCCTATCACAATAATAGCCCCAGAACTATTAAATGCCAGCGACATGGACACTTGCGCCAGACATGCCCCTGTAATGCACTCAGTCATTACCTCTGCATTAGAAGTCAATAGAGAAGGAAGCCCTGGGCTGAGCCAACTCATCCATCCATCCAGTCCAGCAGTTAAGCTTGGTCAGGCGTGACAGCTCGCTGGGCCCTACAGCATGTTATTCCAACCCGGGTCACACGATAAGCAGCTCTCAACTGTAATCAGCTCAAATTGAAATGATGACATCAATTACAGCACGGCGCACAGCTGTTATTGACCCCGGCCCTCGCTGGCTGTGTAGACTAAGCTGTGTGTAGAAAGGGAGGGAAAAAAAAAACGAGGCATACGGGTGAGCCCTGCAGGAACTGCAGGGCTGAAGGGAGGGCTGGGTGTGGAGAGGCCAGACTGCTGAGGCATGGTATGAATGAAGAGACAGAGAGAGAGGGAGAGAGAGCGAGAACTGTGTTCTCAGTATCTGATTGCAGGTTTCCACCCTACAGTGTAGCGCTACTCAAACACACAATTACTCAATCTAGAGCTATTATCAGATCGAGAGAGAAACAGAGGGAAAGAGAGATAGAATCAGACAGAGAGGAGGCCCATTCTGAGGAATGCAATACAGAGCAAATGAGTGCTTTTACCAGAGCTGTGATTACTGCCACTCACTCAGTGCACTTAACCAGCCCCCTTGCCGTCCTTTCCCCTCGCTCTCTGTCATTCACAGAGCGCTGGCTGGCTCAGAGCTCCAGGTTTGTTCGAGTGGTTGAAATAACAGGATTCACCAAGGAAAATAATGCAGTGGAACCCCAGGTGATTTTAAGGGAATCACCTCTGTGATGTCATGATTACAGAGAGTTATTTTTATATCCTGAAACCTTTTAAAATATGCTCAAATGACGTGGCAGTGGGGACGAAACAAGGCACTTCGGTGGAGACATTTTAAGAGAGAGACGAGGCACTCAATGAATCCCGAGTGTAAATCTATGAGAGAATTTTTTAAGGGTAAAGTTTAGCTGCCGTAACTCAACAGCTGAAGCAGAACTTTTCTACTGATACGCAAGGTAGACTTTCACAGGTTCAAGCTGTGCGGTAACAGACTAAAAACAGAAATCATAAGGAGTGCAACTGGCATTATCATATTGTTCTGCTAACTCTTTACTTGCAGTTTTTGTGTCTCTGAAATATTAGCTGTACTATTCCTTCTTTGAAGCAATGCAACATGACCCAGACTTTGTATTACTGAGTTTGCGGGTTAGAAATTGCCTTGGACATTTGTGTTCTCACATGCGCCGCTGCCAGGTAAGTCCAGGTGAAGTTCGGGGCTGCAGTGCATGTGTGAAGCCTCCTGGAGCCAGAACCAATATGGCTCCTGAGTGGCGATAATGAAATAAGGATTTCCTGTTTCCATTATGTGCCCTGGCCTGGCGACCTGTCCAGGGTGGCCACTTCTCTCACCTTATGACAGCTGGGATAGGCTGTCAGCAGTCACGCATGTCATTTCAGACAGTGACAATGATCCAGAGTTGTACCACTTGACTGGACAAAGAGCATTTCAGGATCAAGATAAACAAATTAAGCCTATCACACCCAGTTTCTAACAATGAGGAGAAAAATGCAGGCATAAAACTGAATTCTGACCATGAAGTTAAGATGAGCTAAGTGAAAGCACAATGAAAATGAATAATAAAAAATGCAACGCAGTAGAAATGAGCCTTTTTGGAAACGTTTCCTTGCCTGCTGGACAGCCACCATCAGCTTGACAGACATTCAGTTAGCCAGCCAGTCCCACAGGCTGCAGGAAGCTGATCGATGCTGGCCACATCGGCAGTTCTGTAGGTCCCAGCAGCCTCTGAGGAGGATCTTGGAAACAGGACGAGACATCCTTTACTTGTTTCAGCATCTTAACAAGCCTTCTGCCTGCCTCCCCTGATTGACCTGACCCGAGTCTCCAGTGGCAACACTGTTTTACCTCCCAGCCACCACACAGGTGGCTTTGTAGTCTTAAAGCTTCCGCTTGTCTGGAAGTTTTCCCCACATAATCCTCACAAACAAAACACAACATGAGAGAGAGGGAGAGAGCGAGAAAGAGACAGACAGGAGGGAGTGTGGGGGAGGGAGGAAAATGAGAGTAACTCGGGGGTGGGGGGAAAGCACAGCTCAACAGAATCTTAATGCGCGCAAACCTGAACAAGAACAACAGCGACGACATAACCATCACCACCTGCTCAGCGCTCTATAAGAACGAACAGAGAACGGGGCTGTCTTAATTAACTTGAAGAATTGTGGTTTTTTATTGTCTCTTCTAATCTGAGGTCACTTACTTGCATCCAGAAGCTCACACACTCTGACAGAGCATAGATAATATATGTTTACAGTTCCTGTCAGTGCATGTGCATTTTCTCCCAGCCTGCTTGTATTAGTTGGATTGGGCTTTCTCATTTTGGTTTTCAGTTTGTATGTTCCTTAACGAAACAGATCTTGTCTATCTGTCTGCATCTCTGTCGGCATACAGTATCTACAGTTCAAAAAACATTTTGCTTGGTGCAGCAGGCAGCTAAGCGGCAAGAATCGCACCTCATAACAGAAACTCACACCCTCCTCATCTTACTAAGGCTTCCTGTTTTTGTTTTCTGCAAGAGAAAAATAATCACTTTTTCTCTCCCAGCGTGTTAGGTTTGGGGTTTTTTGCCAGTGTATGAGGATCTTGGGAATTGTTACAGTACCAGCATATGTAATATATTATATAATAATATATTGTATTCTAATAACTGACTCTGTGGGGGCTGGAGTGGAGCAGCAGAAACAAAGAAACACATCTAGTGCTTTGATCACTGTGACTGATCATCTGCCAACATGTACAGGGAAAGCTTTGGATACTGCCTTACAATTATATAATCTGTTTGCCAAGATGTAATGGAGACTTTGAGATGACCTTGACCATGTAAAGCACTGTGTGAGATTTGGCAACTGCATTGTTAGGCTAAATGTATCCTCTGAATCAGGGACAGGGTCAAGCACCTTATCAACAGCTGCCGTAGGTTTTAATAAGATTAAAAAGAAGTTTGAACAACATCTGAAATGGAATAACAACAAAAACATTATTATTATTATTATTATTATTATTAAAGAAAATACAGAGCAAGTAAGAGAATATTGTGAGAGAAACTCAACATTTCGTCATTACTCATGAATATTATTTGAGATTAAACAAGTAAAACTAAACTTAAAAATTACCAAGGAAAGAAAAGTCAAACATACTCTCATATTAAAGATTTGCAAGAACAATAATATAAATGATTCTGTGAAATTAAACACATTAATTTAGAAAAACATTCAAACAAGGAATGATTCAAGCAGGGAATACCAAATGGAGTCATTGTTAATAAGGTTGAGTGCATTTTTTATAGATTATGTATCGAGCTAAATCCTTGCACCCATCCATTGTTTTCTTTTTTTCCACATATTTCTGGCTTTTCTCATAAATTTCTGACTCTAATCTCAGAAAAATTCTCCCCCGGCTCCCTATTGTTTCTTTTTATTTACTATTATTATTATTTTTATTTTTACTTGCATTATATTTTGCAGCCATAAATCGACTACATGCTCTGTTGGATTGAGATCTGGAAACTGTGAAGGCCATGTGAGTTCAGTGAATTTACTGTCATGTTCAAGAAACCAATTAGAGATAATCTTAGCTTTGTGAGATGATGTGTCATCTTGTTAGATAACACGTCATGAAAACAATGCTAAGTTGGTACAATGAGGCCCAGAGGGGGCCAATAAAATATTCCCCCACACCATTACACCACCACTAGCACCCCGAACTATTGAGACAAGGCAGGATCTGTTGTCCACTTTTGGCAAGTCCATGAGAAATGTAACCTCAGTTTCCTGTTTCTAGCTGACAGGAGTGGCACCCAGTGTTATGCTCTGCTGCTGTAGGCTATCTACTTCAAGTTTCAATATGAAGAGATAACAGATGCTCTTCTGCATACCTTCATTGCAATGAGTGGTTATTTGAGTCACTCTCTTCGACTCAAAGCATTCTGGCCATTCTGATTTTTGGCATCAGCAAGGCATTTTTGCCCAGAGAACTACCACTCCCTGGAGTGGTACCATTCACTGTAAACCGTAGAGATGGTTGTGTGGGAAAATCCCATGTCAGAAGAGAGCAGTATAACAATGACAGATGTATGTACTGAGGTGAGGATGAAGATGGTGGCCAAATTTAAGGTAGTCACCCGATCCAGAGCACCAATCCCCTAAAGTCCCAATAGAGGAGATGCTTCCAGATGTGAACATTGTTCTACTAACTGCCAATGCTGGCAGTTAGTAGAA
The DNA here is from genome assembly GCA_015107715.1 of Tylochromis polylepis. NCBI lineage: Eukaryota > Metazoa > Chordata > Actinopteri > Cichliformes > Cichlidae > Tylochromis > Tylochromis polylepis. The sequence continues at coordinate 3,450 of VVHJ01003529.1, read as the reverse complement.
CTGGATGCTCATTGATTTCAGCAATACTGCTGAAATCAATGAGCATATACAGAGAGGGAAATAATTATTTGATCCCTTGCTGAATTTGTAGTTTATTCACTTCTAAATGAACAGTCTCTAATTTTTATGATAGTTTCATTTAGATCTTGCCTCATGGGATGAGCATGATCATGCAAATCAATTTATGAATTTTATCTGATGTGTTTTTTTCTGGATTTTTGGTTGATGCTCTCCATTAAAATTAAACTGCCATAAAAGATAAAAGATAGTGATTGCTCATTTCTTTGTAAGTGAGCAAATGTACAAATTCAGCAGGAGATCAAAGAATTGTTTACCCCACTGTATATGCCACTGCCACATTAATAATAGTATATGATTAAAGATGCATAGAGGAAGCCCCC
>VVHJ01003527.1:11369-26442 GCA_015107715.1 Tylochromis polylepis | reverse complement strand
CACACACACACACACACACACACACACACACACACACACAAACATGCATAAACACAAACTGACGGACAGTCCATTGCTCCCAGCATATCTCAAGTTTGTCCTTGGACTGTCTGAATACCACTGGAGGCATGATTTGAGAGAGCAAGTGGGAACAAGAGAGTGAGGGAGACAGGGAGAAAGGAAGAAAGAGGAAAATGATAGAGGGAAGGAGAGGTAGAGAAAAGAGGCACCCCTCAATGACATCTAAAGAGATAACTCACTCTCTAGAGCTTCTTCTCTCTTGCTATCACTTTCCCAGGCAGCACTCCTTCCACATAAGGCCTGAAGTGTGTGCGTGTGTGTGTGTGTGTGTGTGAATGAATGAGTGACAGAAGTGTATGTGGGAATACAGTGTATGTGGAGGTGAAAAGGCAAGAGATTTCTGAATCTCAATGAGATGATCTAAAGAGCTATCAAGCACAATGATATGCATACTACACACAGTGCATTGCACGTACTATGTTTGGCAGGAAAAGTGTTCCTGCTCTGACATCATGTTGGCTGTCAAAAATTGTGTAAAATCTATAATTAACAAAACAGGAAAACTGGTTTGCATGTAATGTCACTGTTTGATTAGATACACTGAATGTTGATAACACAAAATAACCGAGCACTCATATGTATTCATGTCAGAATCACTTTGCTGCACTCAGATGGCTGCTTAAGAAATGATGTACAGAACACAACACAAACAACAGCTGGCTTGTTTCTTGATTGAAAGTTAACTTTGGGAAAACAAAGCACCGGGCCACTGGTGGGTCATAGCAATGTTGAAAACATCCAAACAAAACAGCAGGAAAACACAAAGTGGCAGCATTGGACGATGCTGCCACTGTCATCAGAAATGCTCCCCTATGCAGACACAGACAACTGTGGGGAAGAGTTAACCTTTTGATAAGCTGCTTCTAGTCCCAGCTGTATGCATTTTTCATTGAAATGTATGAGTCAGAAAGAGAATAATTATCTCCTCTCGCTCCGTGGAGAGGCGAGGGGTTGTAGCCCCCAGTCTGGTCTTCATAAATCAACTAAGTCCTAAAATGAAGCCATGCTGATAAGCACTGAGGAACTAAGCTATGCTAATTCATAACCCCAAAATAAAGGAAATATACACAGTAAACCTTTAATGGTTAAGCACAATGGAAAAGACATAGGGAAGTACAAGATTACACTTGGAATACTAGACATATTCAAATCTTCCATTCACCTTATAATGGACACAGAATCACATTATTTATCTAAGAATATTAATGTTATTCCAACATGGAATTGACTTTAATAAAAGTCTGATAAGAAACCCATCCAATAAAATTTTGATGCTGTAATCAGACCAACAATAGCACTGCTTCATGTAATCCAGCCTCTTTAGTCATTTTGATCAAAATCGATGTATTTGTGCAGTGAAAGCATTGTCATGCTCCAGAAACAGATGAAACATAGCATCTGTATCACACTATTTGTAAAGCAATGTGTGCAATTGTGTATTCACTGTGGTTCTTGCAGGTATTTATAATATTTACATTACATTACATTTAATCGGAGTGCAATGAGAGATTAGAGCCCAATAATGCTGTTGAGATTAATTAGAAGAGCTCATTGTATTACTGATGTCACATCCTCTCACACCTTATGTGCCAGTTTAACAGGATCTCCGTGGCTTTGTTGGTTTTTTATGTTTTGTTTGATCACTTATCTTAAAAACCCTAATTTAAACTGTCCCAGTCACATTCTATTAACCAAAGTTTGTGTCTCAAAGATCTTCAGACTAGTCTTGTTGGTTTCTATTTCATATATGAACACGCACCTGTAGCAATCACCCTGACCGGTGGTGCGATTATTTTTGTGACCTGGGCATTCTGTTTGACAGCCCTGGTCTAAAATGCCCCAGTGGTTCTTATACTTGAACAAACACATACGCACAAACAGACAGAACCTGAGCAGTGTCTGCTCGAACCAGGCAGGAACACTGAGCCCTCCTTTGGATGGGCCACAATCTCCTTCACAGGAGACATCTACCATCCTGGCACAGACAGGGTGGGTACACACCCTTTCTTTGTGTACACAAAGATATACATAGAAAAGAAACAGAGCACCAACCTCAGCAGAGCTTTAGATCTTTATCTGACAGCATCAGCCAACACCAGATATACACACAGTCCTGTCCTGACCTTGCAGCACTTCAAGATTAATCAAAATTGCAGCTGGGATCAGAGGTGTGGTACAATGGGCAGAGAGAGTGATTCATTTTGTGTTTGTGTGTGTTTTTGGTTGTCACTCTATGTGTGTGTGTGTGTGTGGTAATAGTGGGTGAGACGAAGTTAGAGATTGAGAGAAGCCAGGTCAGGGGAGGCACTCGCCCTCTCAATCCTCCACTATTGACTTTAGAGTAGAGAGATGTTCCAGAGCAGTCAATGACAAATAGAATAAACTGATCAATAACCTTGCACTTTTCAGAAGGGACAGAGGCACCTTTAAAAAAACAAAACAGGCACCCAACTTGAACTATGCAAGAGGAGAACATTGATCAAATCACACTGAGCTTCGCTAGGCTGCTTACACAGTTTTGTCTTCCACCCATGACCTGTGGAACGCTCTTCTCAATAACTTTGTAATTGAAGGGGCAGTGACATGGAAAGGACCAAAGGACCACAGGTCACATTCAAGCTGTATTTAAACAGCAAATAAAAATACAAAACCCGTAGTAGAAACATCAGAAGAAAATGCCTTGCCTGAACCCTCCAAGCATTAAAAAAATAATTTTACTGAGTATGCATTAGGTGTAGGATGAAGTTGCTTGTTAAGGCAGGTGTTTAAGAAAAAACATGAGAGAGAAAAGTCAACAGGACTGTGCGCAGAGAGCAAAGGAAAGAAAACTGTGAGTGAGAGAGGCAGAGACAGAAGTGTGGGAAGGAAGAAAGAGGAGAAAATCTACCCTCTGCCATAATTTAAACGAGCCATGGTCTCCCAATGCTGTGTTTACAATGTATAATTTATGCCTCCCAGTTCAAACACAGCTTTATCTGCACTCAGCTGCTAAGTGATATGATTTCACTTTTTACAACCCCCTCCCACCTCACTCACCCCCCAACTAATCATATCCACTACAACCCCAGTCACTGTGTAATGTAGGCTGGTGTGATTCTGCACGCCTCATGCATTGGCTTTCAACTGTACAGCCCCAAGGGCTAAAGTAGCATATTAAATCCTTTCCTAACTCCGTCCTCTTCTCCCCCTGAAGAAAAACTGCCCGTCCTAGACACATACTTATGCACATGCATTCTTATGTTCGTCTCTGCAAAAGCACAGACATGTACACTCTGCACGCTGCAAAAGAAGCCTCATATGTTACAGCTGTTAAAATTTCTTTCTGTATTTATTGCTGTGGTGGTGAGCAGTAATGTCCCATTTCACAGCTGCATACTTTGACCTCCCATCAGAGCTTTTCTGATGACCCAATCGCTCTGAGTTGCAGTATAATGTGTAGCCACTTTGGTTACTTCAGTTTAATGATGTCTTTCTGTACATATATAAAACATACCATACCATGTTTTGTTTTGGGGTTTTTTCTTTTGCTGCCTGTTTTTCTTGTACTAAAAGTCTCTGTTGCTGCACTCTGCCTGGACATCTTCACCTTTCTTCATGCTTTTCTGGCCAAAGAAGTGTGAGGATCATTTTACACTTAAAAGAATCTTAAAACAATACTTCTACAATGAATAATAATGATGTTAGCTGAAAAACACTGAGAATGATTAGGGCCTCTCCATCAGTAAAAGTAGCAATACTACGCTATCTGGATACTACTTTCGACTGCTCTCTTATCACACAGGGTCACCACAGCGGGTAGCGACACATTCTTTTATTTGGCAGAGTTTTATGCTGGATGTCCTTCCTGATGCCACAGTGTAATGTTACCCACTAAACTATGATAATACCACACTATCTACTATAAGAAAAAGTCTTACATTTAGAACCATACAAGCATAAAACTATTACTAGCTAATTTACTTAAAGGTATTAAACGTTCTGCAGAAGTCTTTTAGTGTTATATTACTGCAGCATTAATGTGCAGGCTGTTTTTTTTTCTTCTGCAAATGTTTCAGGATGAGCTCATTTAAAATACTTTATATATATTTATGTAGTTTAATCCATAGCAATGTATATTTAGCATTTTTTAAGATGATCAGTATCCTATGACTGAAGACAATATATTGCTAAAAATCCTCTATTAGTCTGGTGTTAAAAATGAGAAATGTTGTTCTTCTTCTTTGCTTTGTTTTTCCTCCAGAGCTGGCCAGGCTCTTTTAGATTTTTTCCAGTCTAATGTGGTCTTCTTGTTTTTGAGTGTAACCAGTGGTTTGCACCTTGTTGTAAACCCTCTAAATTTACATTCATCAAGGGATCTCTTAACTATAGAAAAAGATACGTGTACCTCCCTGAGAGTCTTCTTGGTTTGGTTAGATGTTGTGAAGGGGTTTTTCTTAACCAAAGAAAAAATTCTGTGATCACACATTTTAGTTGTCTAATATGGTCGTCCAGGCTGTTTGGGGTTGTTGAGCTGGCCCGTGGATTCCCTCTTTCTAAGAATGTAGCAGATTGTTAATTGCAGACATTTCTAAATACTTGCTGTCTCTCTGATAGGTTTATTTATTTCAGTTGAATGATGGCTTCCTTCATTTGCGTCACCATCTCTTTGAACCTCAAGTTGAAAGTTTCAGTGAACAGTTACCAAATTAAAGTTCAACACTTGGAATCAACTGCAGATCTCGTCTCTGCTTAATTCAATACAGAATAATAAGGGGACAGGCCTCATGTGGAAATGAAACTGCTTGTGACACAATTGTCCAATTACTTTTTGTCCTCTGAAACCATGACTATATGAAAAAAAATGACTGTAATTCTTTAACTATTACTATAACACTTTTGTAGCACACCTTTCACTATACAGAGGCAAAAATAGTGTGATTACTTATGCTGCACTACTACTAAATATATATTATATTGTCAGAAATTCATGAAGACATAGAATGTAGCGTAATGTCCATTTGACCACCTTTAATGTATTTTTTAAGGTTAATTTTTAGTAACAACTTAAGAATATTAGCGATCATAAAGTCAAACTGAAACTTTTGTGTTATCATACATTTTCGACGTTCATTACAATTTCAAACATCTCTTGTAGTCATATAAGGACTGTGAGGATTTTGTGAGTCATATACAATCACCACATCTCTATTCTTAGAGTTATACATTATGAATGGTCTATTAATACTACATTTTTATGTTACACATCAGTGTATATGTACTTCTTTAAAGTATAGCCTCTCCTCTTTTTGCCAGAACCCTTTAGATCAATTTTCCCACCATTTCCTCCTTCCTACAGTCATTTCTCTTTTAACTTGTTCTCTGCCATTTCCTCCCCTCTTCTTTCTCTGCTATCTCTAGTGTTTGCGCTAGCAGAAAATTCCCACTTCATCTCTGGGGAGAATTTTTTCCCTGTTTCACTCATCTCTTGTTCTTCTCTTGTGTGTTTTCCATGCTGGCAAAGCTTCCCCTTCCTGCGTGCAGCAGGGAGTGTGCTCTGTCTATGGCTGTCCCATAAGAGACCCTACAGTCTGATGTTCCAATCTCCTCATCCAGAGGGATGCTCTCTCCATGCTCCTGTCTCTCTGGCTGCTCATTTCTGTTTTCTGTATAACTTACAGTGTCTTTTTTTATTGTCTCTGCATAGTTTAGTCTTTTCTATCTTAAACTGCTTATCTGATTCTTACCCTTTTGACACTTTTATCCTCACATGCGCTGTCTCTCAAATGACACAGAGATCCCTAAAATTCTGCCTTTCCTCTTTAATTGTCAGGTTTTTATTGTATTCTTTCCAGCACTGAAATATATAGTCTTTCAGAAAAAGAAAACCTTACTCATTTTGACAAGGAAAAAATTTACAAGGAAGTCTTTTGAAGGTCTGAGTATGACCTTCAACATCGATATGGAGTGCTTTTGTTTTTCTACTATAGAAACGCGTTAAGTCTGAAGCATCATAACCAAACCCTACTAGTTTGGTTATGATGCTTCAAACCTTACTAGGCTACAGATCAGAAACTACCCCCACATGGCTAGGGATTGTCCCTTTAGATATTGATGGGCCACCCAGGGCAACCTAAAATGGGCACCATATCCTATGACCTGCATAATGGTAAACACAGATAACCTGATCACTCTGAAGTAATATGCCACACACTGCAAATGAGTGCTTTAAAAGAAGACTTTCATTCACAAAAAGTATTTTACAAACTCATAGGGCTGTTGTTGATATCTCACAGAGCACTACAGTTCGTGTAAAATGTACTGCAACTGAGCTAAATAAAATGAAGAGCACTGTTTCATATAATCGCACGCCATTCTCCTTAACCATACCAAGCATTCTGTCAAAACAAAACTGGATGGGAAATGAGCTAGACCCTTATAAATAGTAAACTATATAATCCTATAGTGCAGCGCAGTTTACAAGAACTACTATATCTAAGGGGTATGATAATACTGTTGTTGATAAAATCTGAAAGACAGTATAATTGAGTAAACGGAAAATGCAAGACAGTTTACAATTATAGTAACTCTACTAGACAGTTTATGTACAAATTGGAGAGAAAGAGAGAAATGCCAGTTTCCTTATTTTACCAATAAAATGTGGAACACAAAATTCCAGATGGTAACAGAGCAGTTATGATGCTTATAGACACACCAGGAAATACCAGGGACTTATGGAGATATAAACAAGTTTAAGAAGATGAGGAAAATTTCCATTTGCATAAAATCAGACTACTGACTTGACTACAAAAGTAGAGTTCATGTGTGGGTGACGTACCATCTATGGACAAGCTCTTTGCTTAATTATGTTACTTGTACACTCAACTGGGTGGCAATTATGTTTATGTTTTGACCTATGTATTTGAAAAAGCAACCGAAAAACAGAGAATCTGTTTTGGGTTAAAGTTAATTCACCTCTTTAAATATTTCTCTTAGCTTAGGATAACCCATTAATCCACTGTGTTCTCAGCTGGACAGGGATGAGAAAGGACACCAAATGTCAGAACTTGGTGTCTGTGGGATCAAGAGCAATCACAAGGTAAAGAGCAAGCTGACTGTTGGCACAAAAGCAGACTTTGACATATCTAGGTAACATAATCCTTCAGTGTAAATGATGAGCGTAGAGGGCATACAGTGTAAGTATGTTGGTTACACACTCTTCTGCCAGGCATATGTACATAGTCATACATCCACGCACCCATGGACACACATCTAATGAGATTGTGCATAATGTTTGTTTGGGTGGAACTTGAACCTGTCTGTGCCCCAGGGCCTTAGCCAAGCCGGTGTTTGTGTGTGCACACACAATTACATAGAGAAAGAAAGAACACCTGGACACCTGGAATGGGCTGTCAGACTCGCTAGAGCTGTCACACATTCCAGAATAAACGTGACCCCAGTGCTGAGGAGGGCACACCTGTGCCATGGGAGCCCCCTTGTCTGTTAAGGACCCTCTCATAAAAACACTCATGGTGACAAAGTTGGAGGTGTTTAATTGGCACTCAAACTTACTCATTGCTAAAAAGGGTACTAATAACATCTCTTTGAGTCACCTAAACAAAAGGAGAACAGGCTGAAGGTGCAAAGAGGGTTATTGTCATACAGATAAAATAACTCGCCCCCTAGGTACCTAACTAGTTTGAGTTTGGCTGCCACAGCTTTAGTAATACTGTGTAAGTCTGTGTCTTTGGGGTGGTACAGTGAGCAGCTATGCACTTTATGCTGCTGTAAGCGCTCATCAAAGCCAGCACCATGCATGAGAGCCAAGGTTCCCGAGTTCTTTGCTCGGTCACTGTGCTCAGGGCAGAGTGTGTGTGCGTGTTTCAAGGGATCAGGAAATTGTTTGATCATTGCCCTGCGCTGTACAGCCCAGCCATTAAAGAGCACTTTTACCCGTGTGCTAAACAGTAACAGAAAGAAGTATGGAAAGAAAAATGAACCTGAGCAGGGATGGTGCAGGTAAATACAAAAAAAGTGAAACGCTAAGCCACAATAGCTATAATACAAAGCTACAATAAAACATGAAAACAATCCAACAGTGTAATCATGAAGCTACAAACACAAACTTGGCAGGTCAGATAAATATGTTGGGTGGAAGGGAGGGCAGTGGGCTTGGGGGTCCTGTCCTACCCTCAACCTGCAAATGCTGGCACACCCTGTCCTGCTGGTGGCTAAATAAAGAGCCCCAGGGTGGGCTGGGCTGGGCGGCAGGAGAAACAGACACAGAGTCTGCATTACCCGGCTAATCTCATTAGGGAGGGAGCCCTGCCAAGCTACCAGGGGTCAGCCAGAGTGCCACGTCACTCACTGCACCTTTGGCACTCCCTCTGACCTGCGAGCAGGTTTGGAGTGAGACTTGTGTCCAGCAATGGTGAGTTGCGATGAGGAAATGGGTCGGTGGTAAAGGTGGTAACAGGCAGTAAAATTAAGAAAAAGAGGTAAACTAGATATGTGGATTTATAAACCAAGAATCATCTGCATGTAGAACTTTCAGACAGGTATTCAAAGGGTCGCAAAACCTGAAAGTTTAGAAAGTGGATAAAAAAAAAAGTTAAACAGTTATAAACCAAATGAGAGAGAGAGGAAAGCAGAAGGTGAGGGTAAGCAAGAGCTAGAGCTAAAGATAGAGTTAGAGCAAGCGAGGTAAAGAGAGATGGAAAAACAGCTAGGGAGGATGGATAAGCAGCATCCTCTCCTGCAGCTTGGTTTAATGTATTTACAGCGGATTGCATCAGGGCGCTGTAGTTAAAAGGGCCATCGCCATCCAACGGGGTCATCTGTAGTGTGATGTGCCTCTCATAAAGGAGATGTGTGTCACTGAGATTAGAAACACACACACAATCACACAGACAATGGATATCCCATACTCAAAGAGAAACAGAGAAACAGACAGAGAAACATACATAAGCTTAAGCGCACATGCTCACATGGTCAAATCTCTTTAAACAAAAAAAAAGAAGAAAGAAAATATAGAAGCCAAGAGTGTTTTAAACTTTTGCCAGCTCTTTTTTTTTTATATAGCATACCCCTGTTGGCTCCTTATACATCTTTCTCCCCTTCTCTACCTCTGTGAAAACATTTAAGAGGGAATATGATTGCACTTTCAGATGTAGCTCATTGTGGTTAGTTGGGTTGATGCCTAGGGCACATGCTGCTCCCACACAGGGTTAGACAAATTAGCTAAAACCAGTGTAGCATCAGGACTGTACACTTTGGATTCTAGCCACCATCCCTGTACCAAATAACATCTCCACAAAAGGGAAAGAAGCATCAAAACCCCTGGTACAGAGCAAAGCAGGCATCCATGACAATAGACATGAGACTGGTTAAGAAACACATAACATGGAAAAGAGGGGCTCCAGTGGAGGTGGGTAGCAAAATGACTTGCAGAGGCAGCAGGAATTCAAAAGCAACCCAAATAGCATCTGGTCTGAGTTTTGTCAATAAAATGTGCTCATCAGCTGTGCCACACTGTTCCCTCCAACAGTATGTTTACAATAGAGTGAAATTTGTGTTTTTAGCTACTTTAGACTGGCTTTAACTTTTATTTCATGCTATTTGTGTGTCAATAAATATATATTGTTAGGTCTATAGGTCTTTTCGGATAGTAACACAATTCATACCTTTGCTTCTTGTTTCCTACCACTGTCAATTTAAGATGCGGCTGAAGTCTTAGGCTTTAGTTTTTAAAAAAACATATTTTGTTGTACAGAGGCCAAAGGATAAAAAAAATTGTCAGTGTCTGAAAATATTTATGGACATGACGCTTTATTGTTCGGAGTTTAAATCTCCTCATCAGTTAGGACTTTTCTGCATGAAGTTTGCATGTTCACTCTGTTTTTGCATGGGTTTCCTTCAGGTACTCTGGCTTCTTCCCATAGTCCAAAGGCTTACATGTTAGCTTAGTAGGTGATTCCAACTTGGCCATTGATGTGAGTAATAAGTTAATATGCATATAATAAACTGTTGTATGTGTAAAGTGTGTTGAATGGTGAGTAAGTCTATGTAAATACCAGTCAATATATTGATGTTTCACTCTACTGCTCTATATGAAGCTACACAGGTGTATGCAGTAACGGTTGGTTAATAAACTGAAATATAAATATATTTCCTTAAGTTGTCCTTTTGCAGTGTTTTGAAATTAAAAATGCCATAATAACAAAAACATCAATTTCATATTAATATCAACATACCTTTGGGAGGCACTGGGCACTGCTCATTGACCAGACATGTATCCTGGCCTCAAAACATTACTAAAGAATAATCTGACTACTGCTATGGAGGCCAAAATACCATGGCCAGGTGTATAGAGTGGGCCTACAGACTCTGAGCTAAGTTATTTAAAACCCTAAACTACTAAAATACAATAGCTAGAACGGTAAGGGGAATAAAGAGAAAACAAGAGTGAAAGTAAGACTAAAGCTGAGGCTAAGTTGAGGCTAAAGCTGCTGGTTTGTGTGTGTAAAAATCAAAACAGAGTCTGACTGCTGACTGGCACATACTCAGGTGGGAAGTACACAAGAGGGTAACCAATGCAACCAGAGTCAGGAATGTCTATTAAAGCAACATGTGAATCGCTTTATTTGTGGATGAGGCCTTTTAGCTTTACTTTCATCCTTTGCCACTAGCAAGGTGACATACTCAGAATTTATACTACAGAAAAAAATTCCAATCACTTTTTTCACTATGAGGCTTAGAGCTGTTTTGGTAAACCCAGCTTTGCATAAACCATGATTGCTGAGTGGTTAATGGGCTAAGTAACCAGGTAACTTGCTATTGGATCAATGCATGTTGTAATACAATTTCCTGACTGAGTGAATCCTTGCCTAGTTGTGTGACTGATAAGTGTACTGGCTCTTCTGGGTAGCACCTGGGAGTTTATGTTATTACTGAGCTCTAATGAATACCCTCAGTATATCTGTAAGTGCTCTGTAAACTGTGCATAAGAGTGTGTACTGCATAATGGGGCCATCATCCAAAACCATTCTAAAATAGGCAGAACTCAAGTCTGGGTAAAGAGAGAGCCAGCTAAAAAGAGAAGGAAGGGCACTCAGAGAAAGGTTGAGAGTTCACAGCTGAGTTCACGCAGACCCTGCACTGCTATGGGCCCCCGGCCAATGCTGAGATTGGGATAAGCTTCTGATGGTTCCACTGTGAAATGGGATCAGAGGAAGGACAGAGGGAGGGATGGATGGAAGGACTGAGGGAGGGCCAGTGGGAGGGAGTGTGTAACTGTATGAATAGGCCAGAGCTGGTGTTGAGATTTGAAATTGTTTAACAAGCTAGTTTCAGAATATGCTGCCAGGGACGGAGCTGATTGAATTGCAGCTGTACAGTGCGGGAACATGCTTGGAAGAATTTTTCTTCACTGATGTATAAAAAATAGTTGGAATTGTTGGACTTGATTAGCTTCCTAAAAACTCAAAGCCAAAGGAAATTATCTTCACAGTATCAAAGTAAAGGTAAAAAATGACTCCATTTGGATAAGTGTCATGATATGCCTCTAAAACTTTTTACTTGATATATAATAAAAGACTGGGTAGTTCTAGTAAACACTGAAAGTAAAAGTTATGAGTCAGTACGTCATAGTGCCTGAGGCCCACTACAGCAGGTGCCACTTTTCTAACAAAAAGCTGATCAAGCTAACCTTAAAGTTACCTCAGTGTAAATGCTCCACTGTTGACTAAGACTGGGAGTGCCCTTATCCTCTCAGCAGGGGAGAGAAATGCATAAAAGAAAAGAGAGAGGAGTGGAGCGATAAAAAAGTCTTTAGCAAAGCGAAGCTCCCTTGACTAATTTTGGAGGGGTGAACAGTACACAGGTCGGATGTGCTCCGTGGTACAATTTGCAAAATAAGTGAATGCACCACTTTGATAAATATTAAGAACTGAGAACAGAGCAATTATGTAGCTATTTGTACAATCTATATGTACTTCATATTTTACAGGTATAATATATATAATTTGTTAACCAAATGTAATTCCTCAAAAGATGCTTTCTCTTCTTTAAAAGACACAGTGAAATGAAGTGAATTTGAAATGTATTCATATCTATTGTCTAACTCTGCAACACATACTTTACAATCTCTGTATGCAGTTGAGACACATGGTATAACTAGATAATATAACAACTAATGTGTGCAAGTTTTAAATGCAAGGAGTGAATGAGGTCCATCTAGAAGCAAGTCTAGCAACGTGGGAGTCTGAATCCAGGTGGCTATTTTAAAGCTCCTATTTAAGTGACCAAGGAGAGAACCAAAAGTTTAAGTTCATTGGTCACATTGATATATAAAAAAAGATTTACCAGTTAAATCTAATGAAAGTGGTTTCAATGCATTTTGTGCATATTTTTCCAGAAAATATTATTTAAAAAAGCATTTTTTCCCACTGAAAGTTATATGCGCACTACACACATTCACAGTTTCAGAACACAGTGTCTGAAATCCCTTGGACATCTATTGTGCAATAAATCAATGAAACAACATGACTGGCTAATTATTCCTATTTCAATGGATGAATGGCTCTTTAGGGGCAGAAGCCATTTTTATGTGTCCAGTATTCCAATATCTCTGAATGTCCAAAGTCGGGTCACAATGGCAGCTGGTCAGGCAGGGTATTCCAAACATCCTTCTCCTCAGCCGAAGTTTTCATTTCTTCACCCAGGAAGCATACCAACCACATGCTGCAACTACTTTAACCAGCTACTTTCAACATGGAGAACCAGCAGCTCTACTTCAAGCTCCCTCTATATGACCAAGTTCTTCACCCTGTCTCTAATAATGAGCCCAAGATACTTGAAATCCCTCACCACAAGCACTCTATCCCTGAACTGAGAGGGAGCCCTCTGTTTTCCAGCAACTATGGCCTCAGACTTGGAGGAGCTGACTCTCTTCCTGGCCTTTTCACTCTCAGCTGCAAACTGTTCTGGGTCTGAAGGTCATGCTCAGAATGAAGGCAACAGAACCACATAATCTGCAAAAAGCTAATTTTGCAGCTCCCAAATTGGACTCCATCTTTACCTGGCAATGTTTCAAGATCCTGTCTATGAACAACACAAACAGAACTGAGGGGGCAACAAGGAGCAATCTTAAAACATGTTTGACTTTGTGCCAAGGATGTAGACAGAGCTCTCACTTTGCTATACAAGGACCTGATGGCCTGTAGCAACAGACACAGAACCCTATACCCCCTCAGTACAGGCCACAGATGTCCTCAGCTTTCTCCAAGTCCAAGACAGACATTTAGACTGGATGGTTAAATTCCCGTGACCTCTCCAGAAGTCCTGCAAGGGTACACATCTGGTTCACTATTCCACACTAGAACAGAATCCACACTGCTCCTCCTGAATCCAAGGTTCGATGTTTACCCGGAACCTCCTTTCCAGGACCCTGGAAAAAACTTTCCCTGTCTAAGATCTCCATGCATCATTAATTCAGTTCAATTCAATTTTATTCATATAGCACTAAATCACAATAACAGTTGCCTTAAGGTCTTTTATATTGTAAGGTAAAGACCCTACAACACAATACAATAGATACATTAAAGGGGCTTGTCAATCAAGACAAGCCCACAGTTCCCAGGAACTTTCCCATCTCAGGACAAATCTCACCCTTAGCCTCTCAACTACCCGCAGGAACCACTGTCAGTGTAATTGGTGAGGCTTTTCCTCAATCTTTAGGCTTTGGCATCTTCCCAAGTTTAGAAGTTCCTCAAGGTGCTCTCTCTGCCATCCCACATTATCACCAGACCAGGTCAGCAGATCCCCTGTCCACTAAGTGATGATGAGCTGCCTGGAGAAGCCCCATGATTCCAGGCCTGGGCATGAGACTCCTAGAGGGGGATCCTAGTTATCTATTAAGGTTTTAAACCTTTTATTTACTATGGGTCTACCGGCAAGTCCATTTTACAAGTGTTCTCTAAATGACTGTAATTCCGTTATCATTTGTGCTACAGATAAAATTCAAAGAAGAGAAAGAAGAGAAGACAAGCTTTACAGAGATGCATCACAGTAGCACAAGGCATTAACAAGGTACTGCTGTCTGAACACAGATGGCAAAAAATCAGCTCCGTTAATCTTTTACCATGTGAGTTTCACGTAACCTTACTTCTCAATCATTTGGGGTAAAGAGAAAATTCAAATGGTTCCTGCAAGATGAAAAATAAGTTTTTTCATTTTATAGCCAAAATGACAAAATAAGTCCATTAGGCCTGCATGAATCTTGGTCAATAAAGGGTTAAGGTTTCCCTAAATCTTTGACATTCCAGAATTCTTCCATAGATTTCATGTCCACCTGATATAATCTGTTTGTAGTCAGTTCATGTGGTTCAGGCATGTACTATATATATATATATATATATATATATATATATATAAAAGCAGTATATATACAGTTATATATGTTACAAAGGCTTTTTGATTTTGGTTTTCAGCAGCCTATGAGCTCATTCTGTCCTCTCTTAGTTCTGGTTGGGCACAGACACCAAATATAAGAAAACAGATACACACACACTAGTTCACCCAGTGTATACAGAAGGCAAAATAATCCATTGGAGTATTATCAAACACAGCTAAATATGTGTGAAGGTATTTTTTGTAAGTGTCTGTCAGTATGTTTGTGTTACAGAGACACAGACAACATAAAACAGCTGTGTTCACCTGTGAACTCAAGACAAGGCACCAAGTGCTTGTGTGTAAGCCCGTTTGTGTAACTGTAAATTAATCTAAGATTGCATTTAAATGTAATTTGTGCATCTGTCTATTTCTGTGTGTGTGTATGCACAAGCATTAGTGAGCAAGTGTGTTTGCTGGCAGACATCTCTGACGAAGATATCAGAGTTAGCAGACCCAGGGCAGGATTGGAATGTGTGTGTGTGTGTGTGTGTGTTTGTGTGTGTCGGGGGGGGGGGGGGGGGGGGGGGGGGGGGGGGGGGGGGGGGGGGGGGGGGGGGGGGGAGGA
>VVHJ01003527.1:0-11349 GCA_015107715.1 Tylochromis polylepis | reverse complement strand
GGGGGGGGGGAGAGAGAGAGAGAGAGAGAGAGAAGATGCTGTCTGCCTTAAATGCACACACCATAACTCACACAATCCCTTTCTCTCTCTCTCTCCATCGTGGCCTCTGCTCCTACTGTATGTGTGGCACGCAGCATGCTTTAAAGCTACAACTATGAGGCACAACACTGTTTGCCTGGGGAATTCTCTGCTTCTACATCACTCCCTCTTCCTTTGCACGTCTCTCTCTGTCTGACTCTTCGACTCCCACACTCTCTTCTCATACTCTGACTATACAGAAACCCTGAAAGAACCTTTGCTTGCACAGCTTTCCCACAAAGCACCCCCTCCCCTTCCCTTGCATAGCCAACGAACAGAAGAGACGGCAACCCCATGCTCAAAAGTGATTAATTTTTAATTTCTCACCACTTTTTCAAGTTGTGTCTGAGAGAGATGTCAGCAAACAGGAGCCCAGGGGAGGCTGCAGGAAGGAGGATGAGTGGGGTGGTAGCAGATGAGGGAAATGCAGGTGAGAAAAGCAAAGACGGCCATAAGAAAGGGGAGGAGAGAGCTAAAAAAAATCAGACTGGACAGATATTTTTTAAGCAATATCACTATTCAAATAGATGAGCACTACCAAAACCATTTCAAGTAGATATAATATTAGAACTGCTTACTCATGCAGAGGTTTTATTCAGGTGTCAGCTGTTATTTTTGTGCCACAAGGTGGCTAATCTCATTGGCTTACTGTTTGGTTTCTCTTGGTGACATGGGCAGTGAAAACGAGCAGAAAATCTAACTGTTCCATATCAAGGAATATTTTTACTGCTGCTAATGTGACTTAAATACCTTGTTCCACAGCTGAGTGGGCTAGCACCTGCTCCAAGCTCAGCTAGCCTATTGCAGCTCAGTACAGAGCTGTTGCTAATTTTCTGATTCAATTAGCATGCCTCAGAGCTTTCTCGTCTAATTGCAAACTACTTCACAGTTACCTCTCTGATTAATCACTGCCCATCTGCGAGCTACTGCGTGCAGCACTTGGTGTAACATATTTATGTATTCCCAAATATCAGCATCAAATGGTCAATAAGAGTCTGATATTTAACTCTTTTGTCTTAATCCCGTAGGTCTATATATTTTAAAGACTCAACCGCCATAACCTAATTATTTACAGTGTCAGTTAACACAATGATCCTGACCCCTGCCAATCAGAACATAAGGTAGACACGTGGTTATGTGTGTGTGTCTGCATTTTATGTGAAGACCTCAAATTACAATCTATGGCACATATGTTCCTGTGAATCCAGTCAATATGAACTATAGGTTTTATACTTAACACCAAAGGCAGAAATACATACACGGCCAATTTAGAAAAGCCAATTAACCTCACATGAATGTCTTTGGATTGTGGGAGACAATCCACGCAGGTACAAGGGAGCGCATGCAAAGTGCACACAGAAAGGCTCCAGCTGGCTGGTAGGTTTGAGCCAGGAAGCCTCTTGCTATGAGATGCAGGATGCACAGATCTATGGGGCTCACTCTGTTAATCAAGTAGATTCCACTCACTTGAAAGACTGTGATCAGGAAAGATGGTCTTAAGACAGATGTCTTTGGCTTTCCATGAAGCAACAAAATATGCAAGCCAAGGCTCAACAGATATGATTGACATGTCCGTTCAGCAACTCTTCGCTTCTATAACTGCCTCAGCACAGCTGAAGTCTGTCACCCTATCCACAACCTCATACACAGTCATGAAAATGAAAGTACACCATCTTTTATTTCTAAGGATTGATGTATCAGAACTTTCTAAAAAATCGTTTGATCCTTATCAGGTTCTAAATTTAGATAAACACAGCCTCACATAACATGTTACACCATGTCAGTATTTATTTAATATATACTAAGCCAAAATGTAGAAGTAGTGTGTAAAAAATGAGTATACCACATGAGCTGGTAGCTTGTAAAACTACTGTTAGCAGCAGTAATTTGAAGTAGTAGTTTTCTGCATGACTTTATCAGTCATAAAGTCATGAAGAAATTTTGGCCCACTCTTTTTCGGTTCAGTTCATTCATCACATCTGACTCCAGAATTACTTTGATACACAAAAGAGCTCATGATCAACTTTAGGTACAAAACATCTGTCCAAAGGATAATATTCCAGAACTTGTGTCATTTGTACAGATGCAACTTTGCAAACCTAATCCAAGTTGCCATATTTTTTTTAGAGCAAGATGACTTTCTCCTGGCAACCCTTCCAAACAAGCCATACTTGTTCAGTCTGTTAACATGCCAACTGAGGCCTGTAGAGTCCAAGATATAGCTCTTGGGTTTCTTGCAATTTCTCTGAATATTTCACAGTCTGACCTTGGGGTGAATTTGAAGGGATGTCCACCCCTGAGAAGATTGGCAGCTATCTTGAATGTTTTTCACTTGTGAATTACCTTTCTCAGTGTAAAATTATGGATTTCAAATGGTTTGCAAATGACCTTATCACCCTTCAAAGAATAATGGAGAGCAACAATTGCTTCTTTAAGATCATTCCTTTGTGTTTCTCCTTCTCAACATTGTGTTAACACACACCTGAATGCTCCAGTCCTACAAACTGCGAAAGTGTTTGATGAGCAGCATCCGGCTGCTAGCATAAGTATGGTTGTCAAACAGAAGAGCAAACACAGACTTATATGTCCATAACACCAATAGGTCTTGTCAACAATCCATAAGATGCTTATTATGCTCACTATGTAAGTTATCTCCCGGCAACTGCTTTGTTAGTCCTGGAACAACCTGACATAACATTAAGTGACTGTTAGCTTATGCTCCATTTTTTCTAATCTCTCCCAAATTAAGGATTCAGGATAGTGTACTCTAGACCTGGAGGTCATAACCCTTATCAAGACCTACCAGGAAGCACATCACCTTTCTAACCAAACCAGATCAATAGTTCTGTGTTGTCTGGGCTGGCGGCCAGTGTTTACTTGTGTTGACCTCTGGAGCTCATGAAGACCAGCATAGGACAGATGAAAGCAGGAACAGAGAAAAGCACCAGGGCAGTGAAGTTGCCTAGAGAAGGGCAGAAACCCTGCTACCAAAGAAAACATGCATAAGGTCAGAGTGTACCGAGAACATGAAGGTAGGGCAATAACTAGTTTTCAAGATATCAATATCAAAAAGAAAGGAGTGGAGGAGAGGTGAGAAAAGAGCTTTAACAATGAGAGAGAGTAGTGCAGACAGATGGTTAAAGGAGTCTAGGTTATGCCAGAGGTAAGGCTAAGGTATCTCAGGTTATCAGAACAGTCAGCCAGCTAGAGATTTCCAACTATCATAGCCGGGGCACGTTGCTTTCAATCCCACACAATCCTCTTCTCTGTTCTCCAACCGAACCCTATTGACAAATCTAAAACCAAGGTCACAGCAGTGTTTACACAGCCTTTAGCTCAAATTACATCATCCAAACGCTAGCCTGCTGGATGCGTCACACTGTCACTGAGAGTAAATGACCTGGCAGACTGCCGTCCTGCTGAAAGAAGAGAAACAGAGAAAATGCGAGAGGCAACAGGGTGGGAGAAGGGGGTGGGGGGTTGGATGTTAGGGTAGGCAGAGTGGGCTACGGGTGGAGTCAGATGAGGAGCAAGGACTTAAAAAAAAAAAGAGAGAAAAATGGCACATGAGTGTGAAACGTTGAAACATATCAGGGTGTCATTTTGGGCCCTCTATGAAAACAATTCAGTGCTGCCAAAACATGTGCACAACAATATTGTCCTACTGGCAGTATTTTCTGCTCATGAGTCGACACACTGAACAACAAGGGAACATAATACATATTGTTACTGGATCCCAATAATGATGCATAACCCAGTGGCTGCACAGGAATATAATACCAATATGTCAGGTCTCTGATTTGGCCACAATTTGCATGGTTATAATAGCTTATCGACTGGCTCAAGGTTGAGCAGGGCCAGGCGGCTTCACTGTAATGACTGGCCGTGTGCCTTCGACAGTTTATTTCAAGCTTCTGTGGCTCAGTCAGCAGGCTCTCTATCTCATCAATACCCAATCTTGATCCTACTATCTGCATCCTGACAAAGTCTACACAAACATGTCTGGCCCCTCACGCTGCAAACAACCTCACCTCCACCTTTTCAATCCTCTCCATCCCAGTGATTCTTTTTCTGTAAATGACTCCTGTATCATAGAAGTATTTCCCATTAAGATCAATACATGTGCAATTCATTAGGCCTCCCAAAATGTGCTTGTCTGTAAGTCTACCCATATAACAGCTATCGACTCTTCACAGTTTGGCCCTGCGCCCACTTTCTTCAACATCTGTGCAACAGTACAACAGGCAATCTCTAAAAGTGGAGGCAAACGATTTGAAATTAAGATTATGGACTTTGTTTGAATTTTAAGAAAAGCTAAACTAGGCAAAGGAGAGATTATGGAAAACAGGTGGCTGTTTTTATTTGCAAATGAAATCACTTTGTGAACTGTATTATTTCAAGCATTTCAAGCTTTTTGGAGCTTTTAGTTTTCACATTGCAAAAAAAAAAAACCCTCAATAAATAATAATCTAATCAGTAACCATTAAGTTAATATGACACAAGATCAACAACAGCATACAATTACATATGGTATTAATCATAGGTCAATTAGTTAGCAAACTGAAAACTGAAAACCAGTCAAAAAATGAAAATCTCACATGTAAGCCTGATTTAAAAAAAATAAAATTATTTATTTATCTATTTATTGGTCTGACTTGTTTTTATTTGTCTTACTTAGCAGTAAATGCAGTGCTGGTTAGATATTATGGGTGTTTAGCATCATATCTATCAGATGAATACTTAAGTTGTAGCACAGGCCTTCACAATTGATTCAATTAACAATTTTAGTCAATTTTAAAGTCTTGCCTTTTGAGTTTTCATTGTATTACATTATACAAATGTTAAGAAAAATGCCATGTTTAAAATAAATAAATAAATCACACAATGTCAGCCAAAGAAGACAAATAAAGAGGCTGAAGATGGAAGAAGGCAAAATTCTGACTTTGAATTTTGATATGAGCAATTAAAAAGTTTAAAAATCTCAAATAATTTTGATATGAGCAATTAAAAAGTTTAAAAATCTCAAATAATTTCATCTGAGAAAAGTTAAAAAAAAAGACAAAAACGATATGAAATTGGAAAAGTTAAGATAAGCGGGACCTAAGGTTAAACAACAGACTTGATTATGTACCAAAGAAATATCAAAATAAAAGCGATGGATCACAGTATAAGAGTTTGTCTTCCAAGAGTATGCCAAGGCTTTGTCACTGGAACTTTCTTCCCATCAGCACACAACACCTGACAGTGTGATTTTTCCCCCCCCAAAAAACTAACATTTTCTAAGATTGTCAAGTGCAGACATGCATAGAAATTTCTCAACTGTATTGGAAGAAAAAACTATTGGAAAAACAAGAGAGAACTACCTGATTGCCGTTCAGTGTGACTTCAAGTGCTTGCCAATCATAAAAATAAAAACTAAACACTTTTAATCACAACATTTAGCAAAACTAAACTTTTTGAAATAATCTCATTCTGGGAAAAATATATTGGAATCTAATTCGAATCTAATTAAAACATTTAAACCAAATTCAATATAAGCTCCTCGACATATTAAGTTAAAGTTCAAATGTTTTTTGGTTTCTTTTTAATCAACAAAAAAGTACCAAAAAAGTAAATAATTTTACATGGGAGCAAAAAAAAGGTATTTATTTAGGTTGAATTTAAATATTAGATATTTGATAGATACAAATGATTTGACACGTTTTTTAAAGATAAAGTAAAATAATATTGTTTTAAGATTTTTGATGAAGATCTAAGATTTTGATCAAGAATTTAGATGATAGAAGGTACTGAATTTGGATACCAAATACAAAAGGTTACCAGTTTCCAAAAGGTATTCCACTGGTTGTCCAATTGTAAACCTTTCCCACTGCTTAGAGAAATCAATTCTAAAACATCAGGATATTGGTTTTTGTCAAGCCACTTTCAAAACACAAAGAAAGAATGAGAAAAAAAAAAGTAAATCAAATGGGATGGTCAAAATAGGCAGGGCACAGTCCTCTGTTGAGGGGTCAGAGTGAAGGAAGCACAGTCATGCCCGCTGTGGGCACTCAGCTGGAACTAAATGTGGACACCGAGACGCCAACTGTTGGACTGCTGCCAAGGACCTCTCACCCTGCTGTGCTTTCTCTCCCTCTTTTTGCCCGAGACACAACAATAAGTGGGAATATACTGCCTCCCACCTGCACCCTGCAACTCCCCAACACCACACCGCCCACCCCATTTTATACTTATTCAGTCATTCAGGTTAACATTTTCATTATGACAAGTCAAAGGATGGTTGAATGAAGGAAAATCATTAAAGCCAGTAAGTAAAGGATGAAGGAGTACACTTTAGACCTCTGATAAACATCTTACCCACAACAGAATCCTTTTTTTCAATATAAATACATATATTTCAATATCTCTATGGATGAAAGGGGGGGTCTAGCCACATATGTATGTTTGAGCAAGACAACCCTCTCAGGGATGTGTCAAAGAGACAATGGGACCGGTGAGCTCCCAACAGCTGTAAGTGAGCTGGGTGTCTCACACATACACACACACCATCTGTGAACAACCACAAATGACAAAGCAAATACGATTACAGTATGGAGGAAGACAAGGAGGATGATCCAAACACCATAATATAATTTCCAAGAAGGGATGCGTCAGGGCATGAGGCAGGCAGGTGTGGGGGCGGTGGGAAAGAGGGGTTTACCAGGGGGAAGGGCAGGGGCTTAGCTGGTCAGAGGTCAGGCATACAGTGCAGTGATCTAATGGCTATTTGGTTTGTGCACTGCAGCTTAGCTCGTGTTTTCCAAAAACATGATACAGAAAGTAGGCCAGGATTCAAAAGATGAAGAGCACCACAAGCAGCAAACCGGATGAGTAAAATGCACCAAAGTTCGCATAGTTCAAACCTTTCCTCTTTTTTATATGAATAGAACCTTGTTTATCTTAATTCCTCAGAGAATGAAGTTATTCAAAGGAAAGTATTCGATACATAAAAAAGACATAAATCCCCGATTAACATTTATGAAATGTGATCATAAATACTAAATACATGCTATCGGGGGGAAAAAAACAGTTTGCAAGTCTACAGTGACTAAAATCTGTTTGTATTTATCAGTGGTGGCAATTTAATTTGGCTGGTGAGCTTCAATTCCAGCTGTTTGAAGGCTACAGGCCAACAGCAAACATAAACCCTTTGACATGGTCAACATAACAAGTCCTGAGTGTGTACGATTAGACCCTCAGGTTAAATCCTTGGTATACCCTGTCATTCAAAAGAAACATTTTCATACCACTTTATTATCATGTGATTTGTCGACTAATATTCAATGTATTAAAGGAGATTATGGTTGCATTAGAGGATTAGAGGTCTTTTAAGGAACCAGGAGTGAATGTGGTGACCCCCGCAACCATCTATACACACATACATTCATCAGAATTTTCTCACCAGATATATGAAAAAGATTATACTGTGATTTCCAGAATGTGATACAAAACAATCTTTCTCTTATCCACCCGTTCATCCATACAAGAATTCATTTCCCTGTTGATTCCTCAAAGACCTATCTGTGTGAGAGAAAAAGGTTGATCCTGGGGCCACAGCAGGGCTGGAATGCCAAGCATGGCTTTAAGCTGTAAGGTAACATCTATGTCAAAAGCTTCATCGTGTATAAGACTAAATCTCAGCTTTGGCCAGGGTTAGACAGGTCCTGAGTAGGAACTACCAGGGCAATCTAATAAGAACACATTCAACATTGTCCACAGGAACTAACCTGACATGTGACTGCCTGCAACACCTTAAGGTCAAAGGCCAATAGACATTTCAGCAAATCTGACCAGGCATGGCATGAGCTAATATTCAGTGAGGGTGGGGGGCATGGCCTCCAACCCTTACCTACTAAGACCCTTGAAGTTTTTTAACCTGACCTAGACTTGACTCCTTCATCTGGGATGTTAGCTATACTAATTACTACCTGATAGCAGTCTGGTGCCAAATGCAATTCATCCCCTCCCATTCTCCACAACACTGCTCCAGCAGCTGGTGCCAACCTCACTTAACAGTCATGAAGTGTTTCCGACATGAAGCGTAAGCCTAAACTTTTCTTCTACTCTGTTGGGACACTGAGAAATGTAAACAAAACCAGAGAGCTATGATTGGCAAATCATCTACATCTTATACTTACCTAAAACTGGTAGGTTGAAACTGAGAAACCTTGTTGTCTTTTTAACAACACAAGACACTTTTTTTATTTGATGGAAATACATTTGAAAGTAACATTACATAGGATTTCAATGATCATCATGATACAATAACAAGATTATTAAAAGATTCAGAGAATCCAGAGAAAACCTCTATGCATGGGATTAGGATTTTTTAGCCTGTTTTAGGGTGGGTTGGGAATTACCTTAAGCAAGCAGAACTACCTCTAGTCCTAGAGGTAATTCAGCGACCCCCTGTCAACCTTCGATCACTAAGGAAAAATTTACATTTACAAAAACAAAAAAAACCAACCAAACAAACAAAAAAACCTTGTACTATTGCCCATAAACCATCCAGAAACACCTTGCTTATTTCAGCAAAAACGCCAGAACTAGATTGTGCACATATTATATCAATATGGTTCTACTGTAAAATTTTCCAGGTGCTACACTAGCTAAACTAAACTTGGGGGTTTGCTATTTGGCCAAGGAAAACTATACTTTGTACCATCAGAAGGTCTGGAATTTATGCCTCACAATACATTCAATTTTAAAAAGTAGACTTTGGCTATGAAGTCTGATAGGATCTGAAAAAGTGACAAAGCAGAGTGGAGCTAATTAGAGGATAGCCAGAGCGTCACAGCTACACAAAATGAAAATCAAAAATGTGTATACCCAATCTATTTCCTTTTTGTCTAAAGGCCAGCTTATCAAACTTTCTGGTGGCATATGCACCACCCAACGTTAGGTCTCACTAGAACTAGTTATATCTGGAAATCCAGAGTAGACCCAGATCAGTATGAGTTTCCTACTGATTATCAGCATGGTAGTACGTGTGTGTGTGTGCTGTGCGTGTGTATACATGTGTAGGGCTATTTCTGAGGGTGCCTGTGTGCCTGTGAAACTGTGAGCATACAAGCAGGTTTTGCTTTTGTCTATGTGGACGAGTGTCCTGTCTATGTTGATTAGATAGGAACTGTGCCCTGCAGTAGATGGACATAGTGACTGACCAGCACACAGGGACAGAGAAGGCAGGAGTGGTGTTTTTCCGCTGGCTCTGTAGTTTAGCCCTGAGAGGCTCAAAGAAGTGATAACCAGTCTGTCTCTAGGTCACCCTGATAACATGGCTGTACACACAGCATTCTTCATCTTGGGGGGATATGCATAAGTGAGTTTCTGTGTGAATAGGAATGTCTGCCCATAAAACTCCACTCAAATCTAGAGGCTCACACCACAAAGCCACATTGATATAGATTACCGGTCACAAATCACTGATTTAGGAGGTCTCAGGAGAGGTAACCTTTGAGTTTCAGAAAAAAAAGTCAAAAAAGAAAGTGAAAAGATAAAGAAAGAAAGTGACAGCAACACCGGTCCTGACTGAGATTCCAGAATCTCTCAGAGAACACAGACACCATTTAACAGGATTTCAAAATGAGTTGCTTAGCCAGAAATATGCATGTCAGTCAGCATAACATGGAAGACCTCTTAAGAGAAAGGGGACAAATGGGAAAATGTGGGCTTAGAAAGAGTAATAAAAAAAGACAAGTGGAAGTTAAGGCAATTGTTTTAAAGATGAACATGTTTGGTAGTTAAACAAAAGCTTGCACACTGAGGAAAACATATCACACTGGTCTTTATAACTTATTTGTTGCTTTGTGCTTCAACTCAGTGCCAAACCATTTTCAAAGCTTAAAAGTCAGCTGACACACAGGTCAGAGTTCACTTGGTGCAACCTGGAGCAGTGACAAGCCAGTGACGGTCAAAGGGATGTTGGAGGATAAACAAGAGAAGCAGGAAAAGAGAGTTGAGGATTAGGAGCCATAGCATCAGTTAGGGATCAACACAGCCTATCTCATTACTCCCAGGCACAATAAGCACAACAACTCTCTGAGCACTTCATAATTACTGCTTGCTATGCCACAAACAAGCTGTGTTTATTACCTGTTTCTTCTTCTTGGTGCTTTCAATGAAGAAGAAAAAAAATCATCCTCTAATTGCCATATACTTTTAATACTAAAACACACTGGTTTCATGGGCAATTTGTCTGCTCTCCTGAAGATGGGTGGTTAATAAAGTTTTTATCTGTCAACGTGGAACACAGCAGAGGATTCAAGGTCACCGCTGCATACTCAAAATCTGGTTAGCCACTGTACCTACCATCACTTTTGTTTACATAATTATATAAATAAGTTCAAATTTTCTTCTCAGAAAAAGACAAATAAACATAATTTGAAACTGATTATGTCTCAAGGACTTTCAAGGATATTTTTTTTTTAAATTCTGTAATAATAGTTATGTGTATTTCTGTTGTATCTGCATGTATTTTTAAACAATTCATAGTAATCACATTAAGCAATTAATTATAATAAAACTGTCCAAAGAAGACAGGCGATAAAACTGATGCCACAACATATCTAAAAAGGCTCAGTTAAAAAGGTTTAAAAACACAGTAATATACTAAATATACTAGCTTGTTTTAGAATAACAACAAAAAAAAAAATAGAAATAAAAAAAACAAGGACCCACCCCACCACTCCCTCCCCAGATTAACTAGAAACTGATAACTACTGTATCTAAGTAATGATAAGATTATACACTCAACAAAAATATAAACGCAACACCTTTGTTTCTGCTCCCATTTTCCATGAGATGGACTTAAAGATCTGAAATTCATTCCAGAGACACAATATTACCATTTCTCTCAAACATTGTTCACAAATCAGTCTAAATGTGTGATAGTGAGCACTTCTGCTTTGCTAAGATAATCCATCCCACCTCACAAGTGTGCCACATCAAGATGCTGATCTGACATCATGAGTAGTGCACAGGTGTACCTTATACTGCCCACAATAAAAGGCCACCCTGGAATGTGCAGTTTTTTGCTTTATTGGGGGTCTGGGGACTCAGAACCGGTCAGTATCTGGTGTGACCACCATTTGCCTCATGCAGTGCAACACATCTTCTTCGCATAGAGTTTATCAGATTGTCAATTGTGGCCTGTGGAATGTTGGTCCACTCCTCTTCAATGGCTGTGCGAAGTTGTTGGATATTAGTGGGAACTGGTACACGCTGTCGTAT
>VVHJ01003522.1:0-10439 GCA_015107715.1 Tylochromis polylepis | reverse complement strand
TCCAGTTTAATGCTCTGCAGCAAAAAGAGAGAGAGGGAGAGAGAGAAAACAGCAGCAGAGTGTTTGTGTCAGCTCAGATGCCTGTTATTAATTATTGTCTTGTTGTTTTGTGCATTCAGTGTGTGTGTGTGTGTGTGTGTGTGTGTGTGACTCGATGCAGGAAGACGTAATGTTGCCCGAGCAAGCCTTTTGTTAGTTTTCCCGGATCCATCAACGCGCTCCCACAATTCCACAATTTACTGCTGGAATGAGATGAGACTCCGGATGATGAAGAAAGAATTTATCGGTGTTCGATACCACTAAAAACCCATCTTAGGGTTTTGCTGTCAGTGCTGTGCCACCACGGCGAATTTCTTCTGGATTACACGAGGGCTCAGAAAGCAGCGGAGTCCTGTCCTGACTTTACTGGTTCAATGCTGATTTGGGTGTTAATGTTCAAAAATCGGCGTGGTGTGATCTTAGCAGCTCGCTGTGGCTCGGAGAGCATCTTGTATTCTCTGTAGGTCCGACGAGGCGCACTGCCCAGTCGGGTGTTGCCTTATTATGAACCATAATAAAGCCAGCAGCAGCGCCCTGCATAGCTGCGCGCTTTTCAGATCAGTGTCATTAGTGATTCTGGTTTCTTGTCTTCAGCTTGACGTCAACAACAATACATCTGCGCAGTAACGTGGAAAATATGAATTGAACTTTTTTTTTTTCTTAAATGGTAAGGCTTTAATGTTGACATCAAACCCACAAATCATTTAATTGCTACAATGGTTCTCACATTGCACTATCTCCTCTCATTGGCTGCAGGATCAGCTTTCTCCAGTTGTTTCCATCATCACCCCTGTCATGATGCGTGCTGCTCTGCTGTACAGTTCCTGCTTGTGTGTTACAATTTGTTCAGAGCTTTTAAACATGCAGCAAAGCACTCTAGTGTACTTTAAAGCCTTCAGTTCTCCCTTCCTCCTCGTGGTGTGTGCTTTGCCAAACGGGAGGTCAAACCCTTCACTCATGTTCAATTTGAAGTAACTCATCTCAGCTTCACGTCAAAGACCGGTTCTTTTGATGCCATCTGTGTTGCGGTGCTGGATCTTTCTGTGGTTTGGGGTTATCGCTGGGGAAAAGGGAAGAACTGGCTGGGTGTCTGTGTCATACATGACTGTAGGCTTGGGTTATGTCTTTGCTGAGAGCTTGTTGTGATGACGAGCCTCGTCGTGCTGTTGGTATGTGGAGTATGCATACATAAACGTTCTGATAACTAAATGCTAATTTTGTCTGTAATCCTCCTTCCTTTCTTTTTTCTTGTGATTTTTGACACAGAGTGTTTGAAGAGAAGCGACAGATGGTGATCTTTGTAGGCAAGCAGTCGAAGCTTTAATTTCAGTTTTTAATTTATGCTCAACAGAAAAATCTGGAATTAGCAAAAAGGAAATTGGGAATATGGGAATTTACTAAAGTTAAAAAAGTGATTACATACTGAGTGCACAGGTCTTTTATGTTGAATTTCTGCAAAGAAGTCATACATTTAGAGTTGGATTTTTGTTACAGTAAACCATAACAAGGGGAAAAACATGTCATTTTATGCCTACTGTCTCTTATCTGTTTCTTGTCCAGATGTTTGATACCCAGTGAATTGTCTACACTTGTTCCAGCATATTATTTTCCACATAAAGTCCAAATTATGGCCACATTATGCATAAAGGCAGCCTTCTCCTCTCCGTCTACTTTCCATTTCTTGACTTCCTTCATGACTGGCTGACTGTGTGTCCTCCGACAATGATGACTGAACAATCATTCTGCAGTCATGAGAAATTTCATCTATTCGAGAGCCGGCGCTGCACGAAGCTGTCAGCAGACTCCGTCGTCCCGGTAGAACCGACTGCTGATGGAAATGAGAAAGTAAGGCTGTAATTATGATTCCAAACAGGAGGAAGAGGACATCTGAGGCTGTCGCTGCCTTCCAAATCCCATACTTTAACTTTTTTATTTTTCTTAAAGTAGTTACTACAGTGTCTTTACTAATTCACTTCATTTTTATTTGTGTAGTGCCAATTCCCAACAAATCTTAATCATAGAGCGCTTCACTTTGGAGCATGAAGAGCTTATGCCTTTAATATGTTGTAAAGGGAAGACCACTGACTTCCTATGAGAATGTTAACAGGAAGAAACCTTGCACAGAACAGGCTCAGGATGGGCGGCCATCTGTTGAGCTGAAAGGAACGCTTGTGTGATGAATCTTCAGTGCAGGGGATTGTGGGTCAGAATGACCACAGAGCCACGCTGGCTTGTGTTAATTAATAATGGAAGGACTACCTGATATTGCGTTTTGCATGTATTGGGAGATGGCATAATAAATAGCATGAGTATGGGTACTGGAACACTGTCTGTTAAGCTGCTAAAACTGCGAGGGAAGGAGCCTGCAGTCTTAATGGACTGTGCCATTGTGTGCTTGCAAATTAGCTTGTACTTTCTGTCTTCAGAGATGAGCTCTGAGGAAAGTAATTGGAGGGCGGAAAGAATTGCAATCAAAAGTATCTGAAGGCTTCGATAGTAGCTTTCTGCCAGTTCACTGCCGTCATTGTTTGACACAATTGGTTGCGATAGAGAAATGTGCCTCCCACGGTATTTTACAATATGGAACAGAGGATCCATTTGACAGGCTCCATTGTGGCGTTCTGCAGCGGTTTCAATCAAATTCAATTTAACAACAGGCAAAAACATTTTGACTCACAGAAGAGTTTCAGCTGAAAAAAAAAAAGAAAAAAAATGGGGGGGGGGGGTTAGTTTTGATTCATCCGCTAGTTCACATCTTTGTTTTGACAAATTACTTTACGGGAACAGGAGCAGATGTCTCTTCTTACTAAAAACATAGAGCTTGTTTCAAAAATCAGACGGGTTTTTGTTTTGTTTGTGCATAATTTAGCCTAAGAACTGATATAGAAAAAATTAATTTGTTTTAGTTGTTATTTATTGCTTTTTCTGTGGTCCATAACCAACAAATTAATAATTTTCAGTAATTGGACTATAAAATAATCGATTACTCTTTTTAATTCAATTGGTTTATTTCAGCTGGCTCTTTTTAAATTCTGAATTTATTTGAAATAAAATTACTATTTTTATACTAACAAGAAAGCACTTGGTGCACTTCCTGTTTTGTTTCCCTACATTAACTTTGTGCTAATGAAGAATCACACTGCTTTATTAGTAATTTAATCCCCAAATATGAACAGAATTTCTCTTTTATGTTTTTTTTTTTCTGTTAAATTTCTGTTTTTATGTCTTGTTGTAAAATGGCACCTGCAGACATGCTCTGCGTCTCTATGTTAGCTGTTCCCCGTCTCCTCACTCTCTCCGTGCTTAGTCTGTAAAATAATATTGATTGAAATGTGCTAAGAGACAGGAAATGGATCCAGCCAACAAAAATCAGTCTTCGTATGAATTTGTCTTCCGGTTTTACAGGAGAATGTGCGTGTGTTATTCAGGATGTGGGTTTTTCCTGGACTCCAGTGCCTGCTAGGAAGCTGTGATTGTGTCTGTGATTAACCTCCCTTTGAGAGACTTTCAGTTTAGCAAGTTTTACTTTTCTTAATTGGCCGTAGACAGTGAACAAATTAAAATTATCCTAACAGTATTACGGCCATATGGCAGCTGGAAGTGTACCGCAAGGTTTCCAGTGTAATTTGTGTAACTGTTCCATGCTGCTTCTGTTATCTGATTCTGGACATATAATTATAGGTACATGTCCCTTGCTAGTTGTCTTATATGACTGAACTGTAACATAATAACATAATAAAAGTATCATATTATGCAGGCCAGGATTGGGTTATAGTTTCCCTGAGGTCGGACTTCGTCTGCAGGGAATAAAAGCATTGATTTAATCTAATGACTTCCTTTTTATGGATGATGTCATGCACCTATGTGAATCAGACCACACTGGGGTAATGCTTATGGCAGCATAGGTAATACAACAACATCGGTGTTTGTAATAATATTTTGGTCAGATTTTAAGTGGCCTTCTTCACTCCGACTGCGTGTGTGTGTTTACCAGGCGCAATGAAATTGTAATGCCTCTGATGAAATGGGGGTACTGTTCGACAGCTGCTATACATCAGCCGAGGAGAGGTGCTGGCTCAGCTGAATGGACCGTGGGATGGTATTGCTGCAGTTAGTGGGCTATGGTTGATGATGTCATTAGGGCTTTCACAGACTCCCAAGGTGTCTGTCTGCTGGTGGCAGCGAACCAAGAATGAGGAAAGGGGAAGGAGATCGGGGGCTGGTTGAGAAGTACAGCGTTGTTTAAAAAGCAGGTCTGAAGTCGGCCAAAGATTTAAACAGATTTTTGTTTTTCTCCCCTCATTGTAGATTGACTAATCTGCCACAGTGTGCACATGATACCTGCTATTCTGTCAGCCTAACTGACATACCTTTAAAATCTTATTAATTTATGCTGAAATGATAACAGTATCCTCAGAGATAACCAAATAATCAGAATTTGAAGCAAAATGTTCTCACATCTAGTTTGGTCTGTCCAGTTTTATCCTTCCTCTTATAAATCGATTATTAAACCAAATATGTAATTAAGCCAGTTCTGCTGTAGTCGCACTCAAAACCTCAAGCATTAAACACACAAGCTGGCAGAACATCTTGCTGTAGATGATATTGTAGGTCTAACGCAGCCACTATGATGGCTTCTTTGACGTGGTGACGGCCACTTTGGAGCCAACTTCATTCAGTGTAAACACACACACACAAAAAAAGTTTAGACCTAAGGCTGTTTTTATTTCTCTAATTTGTGCCTCTAATTTGCATCTCCTGCCCATAAACCAGAAAACAGCCTCGTTAGACTATGTTAAAGAATTTTTCAATTGTTAAAATGCTTCTGAAAGCCAGCAAAGACAGCAGGCTCCCAGACAAGCGATGGTGGAAGCAGTACTCCTGCCGTTGTTTTTATGCATACGTTTTAGTTATTCACAATGGTAAAACTTGCTGCCTTTCGCTGTTTCTGTGGTGTAATATCTTGTCACATTGTCCCCATGACAGGAATTTAATTAGAAGTGTTCCTAAATTTAAAAAAAAGGACATGAACGCCGTTATACCTGAGATAATAAAATACAGCTGTGGTTGGGCTATAACAAAATAATTTATGATGCTGTTATGTCAGCTTTCATATTTAATTGACTTTGCTTTTAAAATGATGCTGCAAAGCAAGGCTGTCTCCATTTGCTAACTGCTAGTAGCCTTAACTCCTCCCCTCATATACCTCCCTCACCACGTCTGCTCAGATCTCTGGTTGGGAGGGAGAGACAAAGATGCAAGGAGAAGAATCAAGGATGTGCAATCTGATAAGAAGGCAAGTGGTTTCAACTAGGTTATGCAAGTCCAAGTTTAAAAACACACCCGTGTTTTCATTTTCATTTCAGTTAAAAATGGCAAAACAGTGACGTCAAACCTGTTGGTGGAGCATTTGCACAACTGAGTCACAAGCAAACCCTTTTCCCTACTCTCTGTCTACATTGTGTTCAGATTCAAAGGTTAAAAAAGCAAACACCTGTGTTTGTCCACACAAAAATCAGGAAATGATGAGACGATCAATAAAGAGTCTGACCTGTAAGCAGCATTTATAATGACATGTACATCAGGGATGTTAAACTCATTTTACTTCGTGGGCCACATGCAGCCCACTCGATCGCAAGTGAGCCGGACTAGTGAAAGACATTTAAATAAATATTGGATCCCTAAGATGTTTTAATATAAGAGTAATAATTGCAATTTCAACACTACATCTCAGTTTTTCTTTGTAATAAATGTGTAAAATTACAGAAAAAGTTCTGATTGCTGAGACTGTCCTGTATTTATAAGACAAAGTTTTTATTAATTCTCTTAAAAAAAAAAAGTTTTACTTTTTATTGTGAAACCAAAAAAAGCTGCAAAATTTTCTGTTGTGTAATTGTTTATTTGTTACTTAACTGCTTTGGCGTTGTATGAATGACAGTTGTGGAGGTCTTTATGAATAGGAAAAGCTGTAAAACCTGTGAAAATACAGTTAAAAGCTTAAAACCTGTGCACTCCTTCACATCTTCTAAAGCCATCCGGTATGCCAGTATGCTGATTGTGACTCCTCTTTGACACCCCTGATGGACATCACACTTCAGAGTTAGTAGTATTTAACCACTTTAAATGAAATAAAAATGGGGTAACCATCATTGACCTGAACAAAGTGTTTTACTTCTTTATGATGGTGTTGATATCCAACAGGCATCCTGGAAAACATTTTTACATTGTAAAATGAATTTAATGGCATAATTTAATAGAGCCCATGTAGATGTGTCACGGCTCTTTAGAATCATTTGAAGTAAAATAACATTAGATTTGTTAATTGGTTTATTTACTACAGTAAGACCTCCTAGTCGGTGGCTTTCATTATTTAGTAACAGCTGTCTTTAAGTGCTAACATTGTATTGTGAAACCCTTTTAATTTGGTGAGCAGTAAATCTTTCCTCCATATTGTATTTAATTAGATTCCTGAAAGTCACTCAGCCGTCCATTTCAATTAGTTTTGCTGTGGTAAAAAGACCACTTGCAGAAACTTGTTTGATGGGTGATTCATCATAGTGACCGTGCTTTCCAGATTAATTTTTGTCAAAACTTCAACTTTGGTCATGCACATGTTGATTTCAGAAGTGTTCATCTTCTAGTGCGCTCATGTGGTGATGATAGCCTGACAGATTTGATGTCCACATTAAACAACTTTTTTTTTTTTGTGGGGGTGCAGGGGTCAAAATAAGTTTGACTTGTTTGTCCTTGACATAAAAAAATAAATAAATTTAAACAAAACTATTTTAGTAACGCGAAAAGTTCTGAGTGTCTCTTGGTGTCCAAATAGGTTGGATAAAGCGGGCCTGGAATGCTCTTTTCTAACTTCATAGTTTAATTCTTGAACTGTATTAGAGTAGCTTTGCATGATTTATAGTTCAGAATAATCCTCATTTTTGTTATGATGGGCTTTGGGGTAGCCCCTTAGTTCATTCACTGTCTGAAACAAGCTCTTATAGGTCTTCTTCCTTTAGGCCAAATTCCTTTTTATTGGCTCGCCTTCGCAAACAGCAGGTGCACTCACAGTTAAAGCTGTGTGCCTGAGGTGACCATATTACGATGGTCACTCTCCTACAGAGCTAAGACTAGAAATAAATTGCCTGAAACTAAGTGGTTAGAGCTTTTGGGTCACAGGGATTACTTTCACATATGCACTGATCCAATTATTGGAGACACAAGCACCCAAAATTGCAACACTAAATGTGGTACAAACTAAGGTTCTCCTTTAACTTTCCGGCAGTGCATTTTAAAATCTAGCGCACAACTTGCCATGATGACACCGCATGAGCCAAACCACAGTTTGCCCATCTGCGGTGTACGATATAGTTTACCTGTGATAGGCCAACACTGGGAAATATTACATGTGGCTGGCTGTAATTTTTACATGAATTGGTTTTTGCCAAATTTTCATGTTACGTAACAAAAGTTTCTAGCCGGCAGTTATGTTTTCAAACCATAAAATATACAGAAAGAACTGGCATTTAAAAAAACGAAAAACAAAAAAAAGGAAAGGCATGATATGCTAAATTATGTGTGACCTTTTAAGAAAAATGTTGCTCTTTCTGTCAGCCTTACTGGCATTGTGCAGTAGAGATATGACCTATAGACTCATCACAGTTTTTATATTTGTTTGTTTCTGGACGTACTTTGGTGGGTGGGGGAGGAGAACGAGGTAATCCGCGCGAGCAGCAGCAGCCACTGTGGCTGTACACACAAAAGTGTTTTGATGTCATTGTATTTAAAAACTCCGACTGTGATGTAATGTCTGGGAAATGCCATTCGACGTGTGGAATTTTGGTTTTTCCTGTAAAATTAACCTGACTGTAAACTGCATGGATACATCAGCAGCTGCTTTTAATATGGATGGAGGTGGAAAGAGCAGAACCGTCATTTCATTATGAATATCAATGAGGTTTTCTCACTAATGACTTTTCAACTGTTTGCTGTTGCTGGTGGTGTTTGCATTGCTGCTGGAGGCTCGGCTGCTTATAATTTTTCATTAAGCGTATTCAGACTTATATCTCATTACAATACATCCATGTTAGAGACGTTCTCCAGTTACAGCAGCAGAAATAATTCCAGCCCAAATCCCCTCCCTGCTTAAGAGCACCCCACATTTATTTGATCACGATAATTCAATCCTGAGTGTGTTGCAGTTATTAATAGTGATTTAAATAATGAATTCAGCCTGCTATAGCTTGTATAAATGAGCTTTGCTAGATATTGTGAGATGTATTATGTTCAAATTAGGTGTTCAAGCAACAGAAGAGTTTATTAGACAAATAGAATTCAGTTGAACGAATGCAGATGTTGATACTGGCATGATCTGTGGCATCGTTTAACCATTTCTTGCAGCAATACTGGATAAGCTTCCTTTTTCTTGACAAGCATAATATGTTCTTAAGATAGTTGTTTTGTCAGAGCTCAGGTTATGGGCCTAACGTGACATTACCTGCTGATATTTCCAGGAATGTACTCGGAGAAAATGTGCTTTTCGTGGCTTTGTTAACCACCCCAGAGGAGCTGTTAATGGTTTTGTTTATAGTATCACATGGGTCAAACTAAGCCAAGGTTGGGATATTTTGCAGCCCTGATTACCCCAATTACAGAAAGATGATGGGTGGGTGGTGCAGGTTGTTTTGTCAAACTGCCCTGACATTTTCATTTGTTCTTTTTTTCTTTTTCTTTTTAACCTTGTAAAGAAAGACTAGGAAGATGAGATTTGACTGCATGAGGGCATGTTTTGAAAGGTTTTCTGATAAATAAGCTGCCCTCCATGTGTGGACGATGTCTCACTGCCACAAAAATGAACTCCAGGGCTTTTGGGGAACAAAAACGTATCTATCTGGTATCTAACCCTGCAGAAACTGTTTTTGCTTTTCAATGTTTCCAGATGTTCCTGTCACCACACAAATAGTTGTGAAGTCTGTTTTGAAAAATTAGAACATGTGCTGCCTTTTTTATCATATAGAGTTACGTTGAATTGTTTTTGTGAATCTGAATTTGCCAAATGATGACCTTTACAGGAAAAAAAGAAAAAAGGCTTCAAAGTAAAAGTTTGTTCAGTATAAAGTAACTTTGTTTGTTTGTTTGTTTGTTTTCCTTAGGTTTTTTGTTGTTGTTGAGTCTAGTTTAAGGACTTTCATCCATTCTTCCTGCAAATTGCTTGTAGTTTTGTGACATTTTTGGCCTTCTTGCACAGACTGCTCTTTTGAAGTGTATTCAAAGCTTTTTCTATGATGATGATTTAGGTTCAGCGCTGTGAGGGCAATGGCAAAACCTTCAACACAAGCCTCTTGAGTTGGCCCATTGTGGATTTTGTTTGCAATTATAGTGTGTGGCTTTTATTTGATTGAGTTAATCTTTCCACTTAACACTTGCTACATAACAAACCCAAAACATGATTGATCCAACTAGTGCTTAACACATTCTCAACCCTTTTCCTTCAAAGATTGTTTTGTTTTGTCTTTCTTTCTTTCACCTTTTTTCACAGGACTTTGTATTCAAAATGCATCAGGCATCTTTTGGTGGAACATTTGAAGATGCAGATCCAAAATTGTCTTCCTTTGGGCAGCTACATTATATGGACAAAGGTATTGGGCCATAACTCTGAATCTTTGAATTCAGGTATTACTGCAGGTGTATAAACTCAAGTACCTGTAGCCATTTGGTTTGCCTGGGCCGTTCAAAAAAAGAGTTCACTGTACTGTAATAACATAATACTGCTACAACAAATCTTCTCTCCTAGGTAAGTTGTATTATTTCAAAATGAAAGTGTGACAAAGTGGGTGAGAACACCATTTACCCAGAGTGTAGGCTTGTTTGTATGTAACATTCTTGTTGAGTTAGCCATGCTTTATTTGTATTCTGTGGAGTTGCAAACATTTACTATCCCGGGTTTGTTTATGTTTTGCACTTGTACAGACTACGTATTATAACATCTTGGTTCATATCAACTTTGACAAGTTTACATTATCATTTTGGTCATTTCATTTACTAGCTGGTTTAGTTGCTCGGTTTAACTTACCTTACTTACCTGTGTTCCAGGAGCCAAAGGAGGAAGTGCTGCTTCACTTCCTGTATTTATAGCTTCCTGTTGAGTCTGAGGTCACAGGAAGGGACCAGGTGAAGAGGGGGGGAACAGTTGAAGTTTATTAAAGTTGGTTTTAGGATTGTTTGAGGTTTGTATTTATACAAATGTACAAGTTACACTTTAAGAGTGTTTTAGCGCTAATAAAGCATATAGTAAAAGTGTATTATAATGGTAATGTTTAAGCCTCTCCAATTGAGTGGAATATTCCAGAGGGGAAGATTGGTTGGATAGCTGGGGTATTTAACCAGAGGATCTCAGGTGTTCAAGG
>VVHJ01003521.1:0-10512 GCA_015107715.1 Tylochromis polylepis | reverse complement strand
CAAAAACCAAACAACGCACGTGGACCAAACTGAAAACATACACCAGAACACAGACCTTTGACATAACACAGGAAGTAATGAACATGCAGCCTGACCTAGGAAAATAATCAGAACAAAATCATAACAAAATAAACCAAAACCACTGGGTCACCGACCCAGGACCGTGACAGAGAAAGAAAGTGCTTGTATGTATGGGTGTGAATGAGTGAATGAATGAGCCATGTTGTATAAAGTGCTAAGGTAGAGAAGAAAAGCAATAAGAACCTGTTTTTTCACTGACCAAAGATTAAGAGGTGTGGCCCAATACTTTTGTTCATATAGTATGTAAAACCACTGACTACATATGAAGTCATTCACTTGTCATGGATCACTGCAGCTCACTACTAAATGCTAAATTGGAGACTCCAGGCTCCAGGCACATAAATAACCCTCTTTATATTTCCCAGTAACTCCTGCTTTTGTTATTCTTTCTCCCTGTGATTGTCAGTCGCCACCCTTAAGGTTGAGAGTAATTTTTTCTAGTGCCCAATTACCCAGTGTTGCTAACAGTTATTTCCCATATCATCTTTGTGTATGCGCCCATCAAAAGGAGCATACACACTAGCATCTGTGTACTGACTTACAGCTCTTATCTTTGAGACAAGCAACTGAAATGACTACCAATCACAGGTCTGGAAATGTATCAGAGGGTTACCTAAGCAACCAGAGACTGGAATGCCCTCAGCTGTAAAGTGATGGGCAATGAGTGAACTGCTTCATAAATATATGGATGGGGCTTTAGTATAAACTCATTAATCTCCTCTCAAGGCCCATACTTGTCCCACTATCAAACAGCAGAAATAACAGTAAGCAAGAACAACTACATTGTGCTTAAAACCAGAAGATCTCATCACCAGTAGAGGCCTTATTGGCTTATTACATGTATATAAAATGATAATGCCATTATGTGGAACACTGACTTCTAGACTCCTTTGTTTTTCTCTTCATAGGCTCTCTAATGTTCAAGGATCTTAAAACTTTGATCTCATTGTTTTAGCAGCACTATTTTAGGTCATGTTTGTAATAATGAATATATAAATGTTCAGTGTTTACTTCAATAATGCTTATGTGGTTTCATAGATGGTGGTAGGAAATTCACAGAGGACTAGGAATAACCCCATTAGCACACTGCTGGAAAACCATGCAGAGGCCCAGGGGAGGTCATTATGAAGGAGCTGTTTGCTATCTACATATCTGTAATTAACATATGCAATGCTGATGACTTTTTTTCAGCATTTAACCTAGATCTATATTTATATATTTTAACCAGATTACAACATTACATAAAAATCCAGAAAATAACTAAAGATCTATATTTCATCTTATTTATTTTTTTTAGAATTAACCCCACAAGAATCTTGTGGGGTTAAAAAAAATTGCAAAAGCACAATACCAAATGGAGAATTTTCTCACCCTTCCTTATGGAGTCTGGTTCTGGTTTAGGGCCACGGTGGCTGTTAACAAGAGGTGTGTTTAGATTTGAATAGCAGGAAGATATGACAGGAACAAGTGTGGAATTGTGTGGTATCCCAATGGTATTTCACATCTCCGCACAAGCCCTCTGTGATGACCATCTGCAGAATTCAGTTTACACTTGACAGCTCCATATTTACACAGGAAGGCGGCATGAATAAAGAACAATTCAATCATAGGGTTCCACCTCTGTTTTCATTTCCCTCACATGCAGAAAGAGAATGAAAGGAAAAGGGGGAAGAAAATGAAAGAAAGAGATCATGTGAAAGAAATTACAGCACAGAGCAGGAATGTTTGATATACACTTGGACTCTGAAGGTAGAGCGCAAAGCCAAGTGTGTGTGTATGTTTGTGATGGAATGGGTATGACTCTTTCATCTGAAGGAAAACACAGAAGAAATGTCTGATCTTCCATTGTAATCATCCTGCTTTGCTTTCTGCTTTTTCATGTAGAAGAACCACAAACAACAATTTCCAGAAAGTTTCCTTTTTTTAGTTACGCATTGTTTCTATCCTTTGATAACATCGATTTGTGTGGAGACACTTTGATTTGCATTCTTTTGAAACACTCGTGAATTCATTGGAGGCAACAGGTGGGGAACTGGTCGCCTCTGTTTGTGGCTTGCCTTGAGTCAATTCCCTGCCAGTGTTTAATTCAGCTCTTGGGAGGCAACGGGCAAGTGTTCAAACAAATGCCAGCTTCGCTTATCGGGGCCCTGCCTCATCCTTCGATATGTCAATCTCTTGCCAAGTAGTTCACAGACTGGTGAGTACACACAAGTTTGATTTCATGGGCCGCTAGCTGAACTTCTAAATACACAGGAGGACGTGTCCTCTGCCCCAGTTTGTTCAGTCATATGATTAGATTGACAGTTCAGGTCCCAAGGGATGTTTCTCATTGAATATTAAAAACAGTAATAAGCGCAGTCAGATTTGCAGACCTAGCTTTATGTAATGGTAAGTACCAGTTTTAGCAAATGATTCAGAAGAGCAAAGAGCAAAAGATGTGTTTGCGTGGGTGTTGATTTATTGTAACCATGGCAAATTCTCTTTCCAAATGAGTTTCATTCTTCTTCTTTTTTTTTTCCATTTATCCAAATCGGGATCGTGGTGGGGGGTAGAGCCTAAGAGGCAGGGTACACCCTGAACAGATCACCAGTCTGTTACAAGGCTAACACAGAGAGTCACAAAATCATTCACACTCAAATTCACGCCTATGGAATACACACCAGTTAACCTAACCCCACTAACTGAGTTTCTTTGGACTGTGGGAGGAACCTGGAGTACCAGGAGAGAATCCACGTAGTTACATGGAGGTCATACAAGCACCCTACATGTGGCCCCGACCAGATGGTGGAGTCAAACCTAGGACCTTTTTCCTGCAATGCAAAAATTCTAACCATCGTGCCACCCTGCTGCATGTTTTTCTATTAATTAATTGTTTCTCTTCCATGTATCTCTTTAGTGGGCTTACTTTTTAATTTTTCAGTCACCGTATCTGAAGGGTTTTCAAAGTCCTTTTTGGACAGGCATCTTTTAGGCATGATTGTCGAAACATGTACAAGTATTTCTGGTTCGAGAGGACTAGGGTGATGAGGCACATTGAGAAATGCAGGTGCTCTATTTTAGAGTAACAATAATCTATCACTTTGAAGGCCATTTGTTACATTTCAGAATCTTTAAAACGTTTAAGGAGACAGAAACCGTATTAAAGAACAATAACCAAAACACACTGATTTACACTAATATACTTTTTTTATTATTCATGTCTGAAATTTAACTTTACGGTTGATTCAACCCAACACAGAGCAAGGGAAGAGGCAATATAAGTTTCCTCCAAGGATGCAGGATTTTGCAGGGAATTGCATGCTGTTCTACTCAGTTGTGTCAATAAGGCTGAGAAAAGAAAACCCTTGCTCTTTCTCACCTATGTATGTACAGTTCACTAATCACTGTAGGAAGTGGATGTGTATATGCAATCATATGTTTTAAAATCTGAAATAAATCTTCAGGCACATTGACCCTGTAACGTAAGAATTATGCTTCACCAGAAAATCTACATCACAGCTTGCGATGTAAGCGCACTCTTTTTAACCCTGTGCTGTAACCTTCCACGTAACCTCCCAAGGTAACAATATTTCGTGTCGATGCTGCCCGTGGTGTGGTTGTGGTGTAAGGTTACGACAGGTTTGGTTATGTCGTAAGTTAGGACTTAGAATTCCCGCAGAAGAAGAATCAAGCTTAAGGATGTCTCCTGGAAGTTTGATAAGAACAGGGCAAAGACAGCCTCCTGGCACGCAAGAGTCTGGAGCTCAGCAGGTACCTCTGTTCTTAAATGTAACGTTTCTGCCAATCATTTGGATTTTTGATTGTTTTGGGGACAGAAACCAAGAGAGGAACTGACCATCATACACACACAACCTCCTTGACTGTTTCTGTGTATTCCAGATTTACGAGTTCCCAGTCAGAATGTTCATTTGGAATGACGCCTCAGTTCAGATTTCCCACATGGAAACTTTGAATCTTTTCTGCCACTGTCGGGTAATTGCGACTCCGTAAATAAGCCATGCACAGAGCACTGACCAGGCTCGATGCATGAACGTGCCACAGCAGTGTTTTTAAGCACACAAAAAGAAGAATGAAGCTGCATTGCTAGCGATAGATGTATGGCTACCTTGCTAAGAAGGAAAACAAATCCGGGTTTTCCTCACTTTTCTGACTTTGCATTTGGAATCGACTAATTCAGGAGTGATGTCACTCCCGTGTTCTGATATATGACTTCCATGGTAACTGGACTGTGGTATTAGCCTCAGTCAGCTGCTTTGCTTTTGACTGCCCTCTCCACTTCCACTCTGAGGGTATGCACAATTGTTCCTTGGCACACATCACTGTTTAGGCCTCTTGTGGCAACTGTTCTCACTCAGACGCCTGGGGACATCACAGCCGAGCTCCACATTAACAACTGGGGGATAAACTCATGTCATATATGTCCAACTATAACTGGATTACTTTGAAATTAAAAACAGGTGAGATCCCCGCTCTTTTGACAAAATGAAGATTTTCATAAGCAAATCTGGCTTTCTTAGCTGTTCGTATTTACTTACTTATACAGCCTGCAATTTGCATGCAGCATCACACCTCCTTTTTAATCTCATGTGCTTTGCAATGCGTAAATAAGTTGCATGGAATACAGAACAGAATTTTGGCTCAGTGCTATTGTTTAGAAATATGAAACAGCAAACACTTCCCCAGGTTTTCTCCTGTTCACTGTGTAGGGAGCCAAGGACCAGACAAACATAAGGTACCAGCTGGTCAGCATTCCCTTCTGCACAAATCATTTGCAAACTGTAAATGCTTGCATCTTATCCACTCATATGCATGTGCACACATAACATTTATGAAAATGCTTGAGGCTTTTTTGATATATCCACACACCAGAAAGAACAGTTTTGAAGTTGCACAGGTTTGAGATATTAATGTTTTCCATGTTGAGTCTGGGTGTAACAGGGATAGCCTGAAGTACACTGTGTGCTGTGGATGAGTCTGTACCTGATCCAAAGGATTCTGGTGCTTATCCAGGACCCAGGGGAAAAAGGGAAAGCAGAAAATTATAAAGAGGAGGAATCTGAAGATGAATATGTTTAGTAGCAGCCGAAGACGTTCTTAAATGTTTGGCCAAAATGTTTGAGAAATTTGACTTTGCACATGCTTTAAAACTAGCTCGATAGAGGTGAAGAACCAACTTTTCTGTGGTGTAAGGGGGAAAATCTCACTCTCATCCCAAGAGTTTCTCCACAGGTGCAAAGCAGAAGTTGCATATTAACGTGAGAGACAATTGCTGACTGTTTATTGAGGGATTCAAACAGAGCTTTGTGGGCATTGCAGTCTTTCATTAGAATGCTGATCCAGTCAAAATGCAAGCCTGGAAAACACAAACTTGGTTGAAGAAGGGGAGGCTTGCGTTGTCAGGCATTTACATTGATACACCAAAGAAGAGGGCAGTCTCTCTCCTCTTCCCCACTTTCCCTTTTCTCGCTCTGTCTTCCATTGTTCTGCTCCATGGCTTTATCAGCATTTTCCTTCCATCTGAAAGCAAGGGATTATGCAAGAGAAGCAGCATCAGATGATAGGTAACTCACGCCTCCCGTTCCCTCAATACCACCCCCTCTCTCTTGTCTTTAAGTCTCTCGGCTGCTGAGTATGTAAATCTGTGAAGCCTGTAGCTACACAACTCAACAGTCAAGTCACTCACTGACAGGGAGCGCTGTCAGCACACGCACACACACACGTTCAAAAACACAAAGGTTTTTTTTTTTTTAAGTCAAGGTCAAACGTTTGAAAATATACAGTAGTTGCA
This sequence comes from Tylochromis polylepis, assembly GCA_015107715.1. NCBI lineage: Eukaryota > Metazoa > Chordata > Actinopteri > Cichliformes > Cichlidae > Tylochromis > Tylochromis polylepis. Next base: position 4,643 of record VVHJ01003521.1, on the reverse strand, counting down.
TCAGTGTGTGTGTATGTGGGAAATATTACGTACGTGGGTGAGCTGATGCATAATGGGACGTCTCTAAGCTGCCTTCAGGACACAATAGTCAGTTCCAGTGTAAAGCAGCAGGATTGGAGCTATTGTGTAGTGAGGTTCCTGTGTATGAAAGCTGGGATGAAGTCAGTTGAGTGGTTGGTTATAACGCCTGCACTTCTTTTTATTGTGCAGCAAATGTAATAAAATGTAGATCACTACACCCCCACCCCCCACCTCTTAAATAAAAATATAATTCAGGTTCATTTCTAAAGAGTCTTTATCCAGTGACAATGAACTACATTTATTCTGACAAGTTGCGTTAATGGTTTATTGGCTCTCCCCAGCTATAGCCGCTTTTGGAACAAGATTAGAAAAACATGTTTGAAAAAAAATAAAGCAAATTTCACACAAATGCCCATTTTGTACAAAGATAGAACCAATAAAAAGGTAAGCTATTGCCTTGACAGCTTGATTACACATTTGTTTGTATGAAGAATAGTCTGTTGCACAATAAATCAGCACTCCCGCCTGAGACATTTCTGCAAATGATTGCTAACACAAGATGTTCTCTCACAGGATTAGCTGAAAGAGTCAATCAGAACAGAACCTTTGATGTGCTGTTCTTTATTGGCCTGTCTCAGAACTCGTGCGAACCAACTAAAGTTGTTTTTATTGATGGTGGGGATCTTATGTGCAGTGCCCCAGAAACTCATCTGATGCTGTCAAGCTAAAGCACATTGATTATTGGGTGTCAGTGAGTGAACTGTCTCTGAACCTCTGTGCCTCATCTGAGGCGTTGAGTTGTCTTTTGAGTCATCACGCTTTCTCTGTTTGGTACGGGAGCTCACACTGTCCTTTTAGTTGATGAAATCTCTCCATGTCTGGCCTTTAAAGGATTTGGTTCGATATCTTTTCCACACTGGAAAACTTTCTGATCCTCGGATTAAAGCTGGATACATTTCTGGACAACACAAACCTTCTTTGCAGTACATACAATTTTCATAGATGACTTAATCATTCATTTGAAAAACATTGAGTTATTTTATCATTGATCTTTTCCTGATGTGGTGTTAAGTATTGTCAGCCTATATTTCCCATTACACAATGAATGCTAGCTCCGCAAACTGTATTTTATAGATTCTGTGTATCCAGTTAGTGATTCTTAGTACTGAGCCATTACTCATACAATACAGGACCTCTTGTTTCATTGGTAGGCCTGTTGATTACATCCTCAGCATCCCAATAAACCATTAAATACACTGTTTACCTTTCCCATGCAAATAGACCCACTGTTGCATCAAATGTTTGTGGTGATATATTTTGCTCTCATTTAATAATGCTATTAAACTTTACTGTGCAATGAAAAGACCAGACTCATAGCCATTAGTGGCAGAGCAGGAAACCAAGTATGCTGTAATTTGCGGCACATTATCGCCTCTGCTTCATTTTTTATGTAATGAGCCAATGTGGTGGACATCGACTGTGAGATTAGATACATCAAAAATGAAGTGTATTAAAAGCTTGATATCTGGATTTATATTTGCAGGGTGCACTGCACATCCATCCATCTGTCACATAGGAATGGGTGCACAGTAATTTTCTTTGTGAATAAGTTAGATGTTTGCTATATTTTCTTCATTCCATGAACTATAAGAAGATGTTATCTCGGCACAGCACGGTCAAAAAAACATACACCACAACAAGCAGCGCTTAATGAATTCTCTTAGTAAATTCATGTTCAGAGCTTCCCATGTGTGTGTCACCCTGCATTAGCCGTGGCAGCTGCCCAACAAACCAAAACGAGCTCAAGTCATGCCTTGGAGCTCACCATGGAAATCTGCCCAGCAATGTTACATCCAAGGCATGACAGATAAGCAAAAGTAAGAGCTGGTGAATGGATGGAAAGCAAGGGTGTGGGGGGTCATCAGGGAGAGACGGTCTATGGCATGTGGCAGTAACTGGGGAGTGAAATGGGTAAACAAAACAACAATTAAGCTAGCAACTTAGCTTCACTCTTACATTTGCTGGAACAAAGTCATATGGCATTTCTGGATTTTTGCTTAGCTTTGTCCCACATCAGACTGTTGTTGAGTCAATAGTAGTGTCTCCTTAAAATATACTCTTAACTTGCAGCAACTGTCTGATGTTGCCATGTCTATATTCAACAAAATCTCTAAGGATGTTTCCAGCACCTTGTTGATGTCATGAAGAACTAAAGTAGTTCTGAAGGCAAAAGGGGTAGGACATATGTTCTATTTTTGACTGATCCTACAGTTTGCAATATGTCCATCCATTTTTTAAATTGTTTATCCAACACAGTTGGGGTGGAGACATTTTAGAATCACCAATTAATCTAACACACATGACTTTAGTTTCTTGGAAGAAGCCGGAGTACCCATAAAGACACTAAAACAATGTAAACTCCACAAAGAAAAGCCCCAGCTGGCCTGCAGGTTCATACCTAGAACCATCTTATCGCAAGGACTACAGCACTAACCACAGTGCACACCTTGTTGGCCATTTACAGCTTGTAGGACAAGAAGCACAAAGTAAAAAGTGAGATTTCTGTGGATCCATGTAGTAAGGTCATTTTCAGAATGCATCTTTTTTTGTTCTTTTTCCTGTGTAGCGTTCGTCACAGTTATAATAAAGGGAATGAAAGAATGATTACTTTGAATACTTCCCATGGCTAAATATTTAAAGAAGCATTATATTTCTTTTCAAGTGTATAATGAACCCCATTAACAGAAAAAGTAGCACCATAACATTGTTTGCAAGGCCTTCAGAAATGTTATGTGGGTTTGAAAGTTTAAATATTATAAAGGTTTTCACATTTATATTAATAGAGAAATAGCTATGCTGACTGACAGGTGGCCACTGGCACAGGTGGCTGTAAGCGAGCACCTGTCTGCTGCTTTACCTTAGCTAATCTGAATCACTAAAATCGACTTTACTGAGTTCCATATTTTTAATCCAATTATTTGTCAAATAAAATGGTAACTATTATTTGTTAGCTTATCCAAATTGTGTGGACTTCAGTTTTATATTTGTATGTGCACTGGAATGACACAGTCTATGTATGCACACAGTGTATCTTTTGTCCTTTTTTCCTGTTAAAAAGGAGTTTATCCTTCCCACTGTCGCGAAGTGCTTGCTCATAGGGGGTTGTCTGATTGCTGCAGTTTGCGCTGTGTTATTTTAGTCTCTTTACCTTACAATATAAAGTCCCTTGAGACGACTGTTGTTGTGATTCCGTACTATATAACTGAACTAAATTGTGAGCCAACCTTTCGTGAGTTTACCGATAGCTTAGCACTCCAGCCTGTTGAAATGTAAAATTCTTTTAGTCATTCAGCTAAAGTCTGTGCCTCAAAACAAAATAGGTTAAAAACCAGGAGGTGCTGTCCATGTGCTGTCTATCCATACATTTGAATAAAATTGCTTATCAGAGTAAAACAAAATGAACTCTGTGCCCCATGATGATAACTTAGCTGTCAAGTAGTAATAGAGTGATAATGCCAGTTTCATTCAAATTTGTCATTTTGGCTTAAAATGTCATATCAATGTGCTGACGCAATACTTACATGTAGTTTTGCCATGGTGCTACAGAAAGTTTTCCATCACTGGCAGATCTTGGGAGATGTAAACCTGCATTAAATACAAAGCTGACTAGAGGCTTCAACTTAGTGAGGGGGGAGTCAAAGTACAGGGGCAGTCAGGGTGGAAAAAGGAAAAGGGCCGGGGCTAGCGGTTTGTTCAGCGTAGATAAGGAAAGCCAATACTGTACAACAGATGGGTATAAAAAAAGATAAAGACCTACCTACGATGGCTTATCCCATAAAGGAGAGAGAATCCATGAACACACAGAGATTGGTTTGGGTGAGTGGTTGAAAGTGAGAGAAGATGGGGTGTGGGGGTGACGGACGTTCATGGTGGATGTCCACATTATTGTTCTGGCAGAGCAATCTTCTCCAATCTTGGCAGTGCATAATGGAGGCACAAGAGATACCAGGTGCTGTTCCCATCTCTATTTGAAAGGCAGGACCACATGCCAGACTGAATTGGATGAACCTTTTATTGTTTGGCCGGCAGTCCGCTAGGTTACCATGCAGGGCCCCACAGTTTGCAGAAACCCCCAAGGACAATGCAGAAGGGAAAAAGAAAGACAGCACAAGGGTTATAGAAAATAAATAGCGGGTCAGCCATGGAGAAGGAACAATGGAGGAAAATGGGAGGAAAAAAAATTAAAAACATGAGGTTATACTGGCTGTAGTTAAGAAGAATTTTCAATTTCATACACGGGAGCTTTGGCAGTCATTCCAATGTTTAATAATAATAATATTGTTTATAATGAAATTAAATTTACTACCCAAAACTACCCATTTTAAATGTCAGTAAAAGAAAATGCAGACCTACATTGAAATGAGAGATTGTTCATGAGGTGCAGTCATGTTAGATATTAACTCTTAATTACCATACTTTGTTGTGGTAACATCAGTGCCATGTCTCAAAAGATCTCTAATTGTCCTTTTAACAAAAATATTTTCTCCTTAGTAACTTTAGTGTTTCAATCAAACATGGAGATGGCTCTTAAATTTACAAAAGCATTGTTAATAACACAGTGA
>VVHJ01003517.1:0-12218 GCA_015107715.1 Tylochromis polylepis | reverse complement strand
TTGTGTTCCCCCCCCCCCCCCCCCCCCAGGGATTTAAAAGTAAACCGTATGTTTACATTGCTGTGCAACAGTGTCGAGTTAAATCATGTTAGCTTCAGGTGGATACCTTATTCTCTTGTGATTGGTTAGGGGAAATCAAATCCCAACCCCAGTGGAAATCAGTCAGAGCAGTCGATGTCACAGTCAAGATGGAAATGGACTTTAAGAAGATGACGATTCACTCTGATATCCGGCTACTACTAATAGAGGACACGCTAATAGCCACTCATGTTTTACTCTATCGGGAATGTGTGACTGTGGATAACAAAAGGATTTAATTATATAGATGGAATGATAGAAGCGGAAAGGGGAGAAAAGATGAAAGGGCCACAGCCTCCTTGATTTGAGAAAAAATGAATAAAGTGAAGAAGGAGGAGATAATATTTGGTGATTGCATCAGCATCAAATAAACACCACTGAGCAGTCAGAAACAAATGTTTCCATGAACTTCTTAAGCTGTCAGGGTGATTAAAAGTTTTGAAAGCGTAACCTGATGAGACTTGGAGGAAGTAATGTGAACTCTGCATAAAGCTGCTTTTATACAAGCAGTATATTACACCCCCCAAAGCCTCTCTAAGATGTATGAACTACTTTTAAAACTGCTTTTTCCAAGTGAAAGATGATCACGCTCATCGTTTTCTTCATTTTCAAATCTCCCAAAGTGACGATGCAGTTTCAGGGCTTTTTCACATGTACTAAACTGCACATCCTCTCTCTGTTTTTCTCTCTTTCCAGTTTGTGGCACAGCCAAACTGCCAGCAGCTGCTGGCCACGCTGTGGTATGATGGCTTCCCGGGTTGGAGGAGACGACACTGGGTGGTTAAACTGGTCACCTGCTTCATCATCGGACTCTTGTTCCCTGTCTTCTCATTGGTAAGGAAAAAAGGAACAATGGGAGGATGAAGGAGGATGGCTAATATAGATGTGAAGACAGTGGGTAAAAAGATTACAATAGATGGGGAATAGAGATTTGAAGAAGCATGGCAGGAAGAGAAGATGAAACTATAGATTGGAAAGGAAATATTGAGATTCAGGAAAGTTCAAAAGAGGAAGAGGGAATCAGAGGAAAATGAATGAAGGTGCTTTTGGGAGGGATAAATGGCAGGAGGAGGGAAAGATGGATGCAAAGAGGAGGAAACTGAGAAATGATAATTTCCCTAGAAAGGAGAAAGACAAGAAATAAAGTAGAGACTGAAGGAACAATGAAAGCTGAAATGTATAGTGAAGAGAAGTAAATCAGTGACTTGGGGAAAAAGAAGAAATAAAGGAAATGACAGCAGAGAGTTGATGCAACCAAACTGCTGCTTTTTCACACTGTTGTCAGGTAGTAATTAGACCAAAGTTATGGTTTGACTGGAGGATGATGGAAAATCAGAAATAAGGTTTTGAAGAGGAACTGGAAGTTAACAGATGTCACAGATGTACAGACTGTTATATATATTTAATCTGGTCATTTTAATTTTAAAGGATTTGGTTTCGGAAAAAAATTCCTGTTCATGCTGTTGGTACTGCAGTGAGATGAGCCAACTAAATATGCAAAGATGAACTTCACATGCAGTCGCAGTTCACAGACTCACAGCCCTTTCCAATCTGTGAACTTGCTGAGTCATTAATGTTGGGATGCCGCTAAAGGTCTGCTTTTCTTAATCTTTTAAAACCTTGAAAAAATAAGTTGTGATTGAAATTGAGAAAAATTTAAAATGAATTAACTTATAAAAAAAATCAGATTTTAGAAAAAAAATTAAGACAATTAAAGCAAAATTCTGTACAAAACTGCGCATTCATTTCTATTCCTGGGTCATGGAGCATGGAGTTCCACCTTGGATCCAGGTCTGGGTGAGTGTTTAATCAATGAGCGCCTGGTGACTAAAATTTACCCTGTAGGGTCCAGGTGGGCTAATCTCCAACATGCTGCATGGGTCTACCTTGACCCACCACCTGCAGCAGGGGTTTGTCAACCATACAGCAATCGAAGGTGGAAAACAAATACAAGATCAGTAGCAGATATGAGCTTTCTCTGGGGTTAGCTGGCCCCTTCCTTAAAGTTGGGGGAAGAGTTTATTCATTTGAGAGTAGAGCTGCTACTCCTCCACGTTAAAGGAGCTGGTTGAGGTGGTTCAGGCATCTGATTAGGAAGCCTCCTGGGCACTTCCTGGGTGAGATGAGGAGGCCCCTGGATAGAACCGGGATACCCTGGAGAGATTATATCTCTTGGGTGGCCCAGGAACACCTCAGTGTTCCCCCGGATGAACTGGAGGAGGTGGTTAGGGAGAGGGAGGTCTGAGCTTCTCTGCCTATGCTGTTGCCCTGACCTGGATTTAGAGAAGTGGTGCAAAATAAATGGATGGATGGATGAAACTAAACTGATGACAACAAAAATGTCATCCTTGTCCAACAAAATGACCTCCTGAGCATCCCAGTGGTCGTCCCAGTAGCAGCACATTTAGCCTTTGTCCAAGCTGGCAAAGGCTTGGACAACCTTCACACAGGCAGTTATTACGGTGTCATATTAACATTGTGAGAAGGACTTCTTTTTTTTTTTTAACTTTAAACTTACTGCTCTGAACTCCAGGAATACTTTAAATGATTTACCGACACCAAGAATGTGCAGCAGGAAACTCAGTAGACTCAAACAGGGAGATGAGCTCGGTCGGCCCTCTTGGTCAAGATGGAAAAACACACTTGAAATCTTCGGGAGAATTCATTACATCCAATATTTGTACTGTGACGAGCCAAAGACAGTGTTCTAAAGCGAATTGGTGCTTGCCTTCACCGACATGTGCTGCTGCTTTTCACAGCCAGGCAGGAATGATGGGCGGTCGAACAGTCGCATGACAGTTAAAGGGCACAGTTGGCAAAATACAGCGAGTCAACTTGCATAAAGGCTCATGTTACCCGACTCTCCCTTAAAGATAAAGCCAAAGAAAAGTTAAACATTTGCTTGCACCACATTTCAGGGATAAATTTTCAACATAACTCTGTTAAACCCAGTAACTGGTCTGGAAGTTCAGGGCCAACTTACAGGTTTTCTTAAAATTTTTCCTCCTTTTCAGATGAATGCTGTTAGCTAATTTTTGATGTTAGTTTACTTCTGTCTTTTTATGAAGCTTGAGAAGGAAGAATAATTAGAAGAAGGGAAAATATTTGCACCTTTTTCCTCTTGTTTATTACCGTCTTCAAAGACTCTGACACACAGTCTGGTCTTAATTGGGGTTATTTACACTGCATGTTTTTGCTCATGTGAGTGGGATAATTAACGTAAAGTGCTTACATATCAATAATCAGAGTGGTGCCGCAGTGGGTTTAGTTATTAATGTTTTAATTGTCTATTAAAGCACATCTCTCTCTCCCTCTCGCTCTCTTTCGGCCTTATTGTTTCTGAGTCTGTCGATGTGCGACTCAGTTCCACATAAAGCGTCTCTGGCGTGACTCAGTGCGCTGAGGTTGCCAGCAGTGAGTAGACAAGCAGAACAAGTAAACAAGCATCATAACGGCAATAACACCGGCGATAACAATAACAGCGCTGACAGATGAAACACGAGGTGACGGTGGCTGAGCATGGACATTTATCGACTTACGTGCAATCTTTTTTCTTTTTTTTCCCTGTTGAGCTGAAATTGAGCGGGAAAAGAACAATATTTAAGGAGACAAAACCAGTTTGAGGCATCAACAAGCATCTAGATGATGTTTTTTGTACTTTTTTTTTTACCCGTTAATCGTTACATAATGTCTAATTTCTTGTTTGTGTTGCTCTGCTGTGAGAGGGTGTCATGCGTGTGCAGACATTCAGTCCTGTGTTTTCATGCTTTCAAGCCACTTCCGTCGGCTGATTTTTCTCATTAAAGATCATTTAAGAACAAAGCAGTCTCCCTCTTATCTTGCCTCTCCTTCTTCTTTTGCGCTCTTACTCACAAATCCTTCCTTTTTCCATTCTCCCCCTGTCCATGTCCCTCCCTCCATCCTCCTCAGATCTACCTGTTGGCTCCAAAGAGCGCTCTGGGACGCTTCATTAAGAAGCCCTTCATCAAGTTCATCTGTCACACGGCGTCCTACCTGACCTTCCTCTTCCTCCTGCTGCTGGCCTCGCAGCATATCGCCCGCACCAACCTGCACATGCAGGGACCTCCACCCACCATCGTGGAGTGGATGATTCTGCCGTGGGTGCTGGGTAAGTTTTCAGAGTATTCCTCTGAGGGTTGTGCTTAAAAACTCTGTACCTGCTGAAATGATCTGGGTGTGCTTGTGGCTGGCCTTTCTGCAGCTCTGACCTCAGATCTGTTGGAAGTTTCTCTGTAATTCAGTCACATAGCATCCCTTACACCAGCTGTTATCCAGCAGGGGTTGCATCTTTACAAGGATTTTCATGATCCAACAGATGTCTTCTGTCTGCCTACAAAACTAAGTTCTGCCGAGGGCAAGAACAAAGTTTAAATCCAGCTTTTAGAGCCTGTGCTGTTCTGCTCTACTGGGCTTAAAGACTTCAGAGACGGGGACAGTAACTCTTTATTTATTTATTTTTTTATTGTTCCTTTTTTTGTGTGTTGAGAGAAATGTGTACCATCAACCACTTCAAAACACACTTTGAAGACACGTTTTTCAGGTTATAAAATAGTTGAAGCACATGGGTTTTGTGACACAGTCATTGAAAGTTCAGAGTCCTGTTTGAGGGTCACAATTTCAGCACGATAAAGAGAGGTTTCTCCAAAAGACATAAGGGGTTAGACTGCCTAATGTCTTCCAAAAGCAACTTTTACATTTATCCTGGCAAATGCTGATGTTTTCACCTCAGCTTAGCTTTATTTACATACAGACTTTTTTTTTTTTAAAGTTTCCTGTTCGTTCCTTGGCTGTGGTTTATTCTAGTCAGTTTTATTCTACAAATTGTGCATACCGCCACGCTCTGTACTGGAGTGAGTAACAGAGGTGTTTTGTACAGTGGCCCCGAGAGGTCAAACGCACTACAGCTGAAGCTGTTCACCGATGCTCCCCTTCCAATCTGATGGAGCTTGAGAGGTTCTGCAAAGAATTATGGGAGAAACAGAAAATAGGTGTTAACCTTGTAGCATCATCATACTCAAAAAGGCTTTGAATACATCTGTACATGATGTTTATTCCATTTTGGAATTAGACTGTGAAGAAAGAATTTTGAGTCACCACAGGGAACTGAGAGATCTGATAAATGTCCTCAAGTATCTGACAGCTTTGAAACCTGAAAACGGTTTGACAGCGTGGTGTTGTGACGCGAGCTCACCTAACCAGTGGAGCTCCGGTAGCTGCTCCCAGCAAAACTAGCAGCATCTCAGGCTAAAGTGTCATGGTAAATTAGTCATTTTCACACATGAATTCAGTTCCACTTGGACTTTCTCACATGTAACACAAAATGATACGTGTGTTGACACCAGTAGAAGTGCTCAGCTGGGTTTAGCCAAGGGTGTTGACTGGACAGGGCATGCGGGAGGGAGAACACAGAGCAAACATCTGCTTGTTATGAATTCCTCAGAGTTTACAGTCTCATGTGGGCACACTTTGTACCAGGGATCTGGCAGGGAAACCCTGTGAGGTCTAGGGGTGTTTTCACACCTATAGTTTGTTTACTCTGGTCAGAATCAATTAATGAGTTTTTAAACTTGTAGCTTTTTCCTGTGATTTGGTTTCTTTTGACACAGAGAAAAATCCAAGTGAACTCCAAGCAAAATAAAATGCGTCACTTCAAACCACGTGGGAATGTCCAGTCCACTTATTGCGACCAACAAAAGTGAAGAAAAAAAAAAAGAAGAAGAAATTACTGTGTTCTGGACTGTTGGAGAATTTACATTCATTTCACAAGTAGTTGTTAACCTGTACATACCTTTGCACATCTATAGGACCTCGCCGCATCCCAGAATACAAAGCATACGTGGCTATAAGAAATTTTGTTTGGCTCGAGCTTATAACGTACCGCTGGTAGTTTGGATCGAGGTCGGATCGCATTCACACCATAAATTAACCACTCTGGAGTTCATTTGGAGCCGTACAAAGACCTCCTCCAAAGGGTCTCGGTGTGGTTATTTTGGTCCACACCTGAGTGTGATTGCTGTGTTCACACCTAGACAAACAAACAAACGTCACTGAGGGGGGGAAACAAACCAGAGTTCAATTTAAACGGACAAAACACCGAAGGTGTGAAAACACGCAGTCATAGTCATGATTTCACTGACCGTTACCCTAAAACTAACCTTATGGGTTTTTTTGTTTTTCGTTTGTTTAATAAAATTGCTCTCCCAAGTCTTGACAGTCACAGAACAAAGAGTAGAATGATTCTAACAAACATGCATAAAACACTAAATTTTTTTTTTTACCTTGTCCAAAATACAGGATTGGGTTAGAGTTGCCACCTATAATGCTTAGGATTAAAGACCGTTTAATGTCCGGTCCAACTGCATCGAATTCAACAACTCTGTTAGGCAATGTCTAAAAAAAGCTCATGCCTGCACTGCTATTGTCTGTAATGTAGATAACGGGCTCTGATGAAGCTGAACTGGAAGTTATATAAACAAAGATTTCAGGCTCTGCTGCTTCAGTTTGAATAGTTTTCTTTCAGCTGTCATGAGTCTGACGGTGTTACAGAAATGGGTTGGGTAACCTTTTAAAACATCAGTATGGATGGAACGACATGGCTGAAGGAAGATTTGGGGAAATCTATTTCAAAACTTGCCAACTACAGACTGACAGTTGGGGGACTTTGGGACTTGGCTCAGGAAATGGTGCATGGAGAGGGTCAGTGGAGTAACATTTGACTGTTCGAAACAGGAAACTACTAGTTTGTGAGCATTTTTCAGCTGTTATTCAGTGTTTTTTTTTCCTCTAAATTTAAACAGTGCTTGCACACATTTTGCACAGACACACAAAATATGTCACACTTTATTCCTTCATATGTCTTTAATAAGTGACTCACATCAACTATTCTAAGCTGAGCTCTAACGACTAACTTCACATTTTAAGTCTTGAATGAGTCACTGCCCGGCAAGAAGCCGGACTTTCTCCTCCAGACAGTAAAAAAAACAGCCAGATTTAAATTAATAAAGGAAAACTTATCTGCTTCATTTTTTTTCTGTTTGATTGCTAATCATCAAGAGGCCCCAGAGTGTGTCTGTAAAAGTGTGTGGATGTGGGGGTGCGTGGTCGGCTGCTTTCAAGCCTGTGGAGGAGTTGGTTTTGTGTGTGTGTGTGTGTGTGTGAGAGAGAGTGGGTAGGTGGGTGGGTGTGAAATGAGTGATTACATCTCCATCTTCTCTCTCAGAGCTGACACCAATCATTTCCAAATGCAATCCATAATCACTTCGAAAAATACAAAACCATCTGCTCTCTTCCATCGTCTCTTCCGCTTGTTTTCTCCTCGTTTTTAAAGTCTCGGCTACAAAACATGTTTGACAAAGAGAAACATGATTTACCATTAACTGGTTGTCATGTTGATGGTAGAAACTGGAACATTTTCTTCTGTTGCGTCCTTTTGTAGTTTTTTCAGATGAGAGGCTGCACTAAATACTAAAGAATCGCTGTGGTGTAGCTGCAAAAGAACTTTTAATGTTTTCTCTTCAGAATTCAAAATAAAGTTCAACAGAGGTTCATGTCTGTCATTCTTATGGTCTGTGGCAATACTTGTCTGTGTATCTGTGTAATGTTAACATACATATGTATACATTTATTTACTCAAACCCACAGGGCTTTAGGTAAGTTGAGATTTAGTACCAATACTACTTCCAGCTGTTTTTCTGTAGCACAGTGATCTATAATGTTTTTCATTTTCATTATTTGAGGTGATTTCTTATCCATTTGTTTTTCTGGAACATTATGACTCCATTGCACTGTTAAATTTTTAAATTAAAAAAATAAATAAAATAAAGCTAACATAAATTTTAAAAAAGTAAAATTAAATAAAAAGATTAGCAAGACTTGGGACTGAAAGATGAGCAACAGGTAAATCAAAAATTATTTCCAAAAACTCCTTCCTCTGGAACAAACTTTAGATTAAATGAAATATAAGCAGCATTAACATTTTCTTGCTGTGTAAAACTAAAGTATGGTGAGGTACGCTGTACGAGAATGTTATTTATGGGCGATACAAAAGCTATATTAAAGGCGGTCTGTATATATTTATATAAAAGTTCTTGAGTTATTGGCAGACTGTTGAATATCTCTGAATCGATCACTGCATTCTCTTTAAAACGGTTTGAATGTAATTAGAAAAAACAGAAATATTTCAGTCATTAAACTGTCTTGGAGTTGATTTATATTTAAATTTTACTTTCAAGAGGGAAGCTTGAAAGGCTCCAAAATGACTGATCAGCCGTCGGCATTCACAGCAGGTTCATTTGTCCAGTTTGTCTTGACTTGTTTCACCTATTTAATGCGAAAAGAATAGAATAGAATAACCCTTTATTGTCACTGTAAATGTACAACAAAATGATTGGGGGGGGAATGATTAAATGATTCAGTCTCCTGTTGCCAAGGTTTATGAGGTTATGTAAAAACTCTTTTTATTACCTTCAGAGTAATTAAACCTTTTGCATTAGTGATGATTGAAAAAAAAACTATAGAATTGCAAATGTCAGTTCTTATTTTGGGGCTTAGAGTAATTTTGTAGATGTTTCCTGTTTATAAGTGTAAATATAAAATAATGTTAACATCTTTTAAATGTGAATCACATTAATACATAACCCTTCTGCTTTATAGAGATGCTCATTACTTTATTTTGTATAATAATTACATTTGGAGTGTCCAGATGTGACTTAATGATAATTAAGATGAAACAATACTGTACGTTCAGCTTGTTTTCTTTTATTTATTTATTTATTTTTTACAGAATACTCACAAACCCTGATTGCAGTTCATAGCAACAGAAAATTGGTAATCAGGGTACTCACTCTACTCCAATAAATGTAAATCTTCATTATCATGTGATCTGTGGTCATTCTTTAAGTTCAGATGTAAAACGCTAGACTACACCTGACACATAACATAATACTTGAACATCATGCTCACTTTCCCTTGTGACAAAACCAAGAGCCAAGAATCCATTGTTTTGGATCTATTTCACACCAATAAATGATTATGGCCGCCGTGGTAATATTGTTAGTTATTAATCTCAGAAACTACGTTTGGATTTGTTGCTAGGACAGAGTTTGTTCACAGATAAGAAGAATGCAGTGAGCAATGAAGGAGGAAGAGAGCCGTAGATGCTCTAAAAGCTTCTGAAACTCCCAGAAGATCAACTGAGGAAATAACCGTTGTTAGTTTTCATTCTCCATTTGCAGTTCTGCACCATCTCTCTAACCAGCCACAGCAATAATGAACCACACACCAGCTCTCTTTTAAACATTACTAGGCGGTAGTAACCGCCATTCTAATTTGCCAAACCCATGGGAAGAACCAGCTAGAAGCTCCTCTGGTGTCATATTTCCTGGAACACACTAAACCACTGACCCACCATGCCGCAGAGGCAAACTGATATGTGAAAACTTTGGATCCAGGTTAACCAAGGCCATCTGTCTTAAACATAACCTTAAAAACCCAGAGCCAGATATTCCAGGGAGAGCGTATTAAACAGAAAATGACTTGTGCATTATTTACTTTATCTAAAGCCAGTCATACAGAACAAATATGTTGGCTCTCTGCTTACTGCTTCAAGGCTGCTGAGAAAGGGAAATATTCGCCAAAACTTTTGTCATACTGCAGAAATGAGGCAAACAAAAACCGCTGATGGATGACATAAAATCATATAGACACAACTGTATGTGTGTGTGCATGTAAATAACCAGCTCTGTGTACACTGTGCCTGTGTGTTGTAGGCTTCATCTGGGCAGAGATTAAGGAGATGTGGGACGGTGGATTCACAGAGTACATCCACGACTGGTGGAATCTGATGGACTTCGCCATGAACTCCCTCTATCTGGCCACCATATCTCTGAAGATAGTGGCCTATGTGAAGGTAAAGCTCGTCTGCATGAATGTGTGTATAAGAAAGGGGGGAGGATGAGGGGAAGGAGGATGATGGACACAGTGAAAGATATAAAGCATCAGTCAGTTTATGAGGTAATCAGTGCTTAATGTTCTTGCTGGGAGATAAAACTAAAATGATACTAAGTAACATGCTGATTGTGTAATGATGCATTCATGGAACAGCAGGAAACAGGCAAAGCTCAAATGTCTGTTAATTGCTTTTGTTTGCATTGTGTGGAAGAAAGATGACTGTTAAACAATCCAAATGTGGAGGTTTCACTGCTAGCAGTGTAGCAGCGCTACAATGCTCAGCCATAGCATTAAATACACTCATAGAAGGAGAGAGAATGGAATGTTGTGATGGGAAATCCTTGCATTGAAATGCTATTCTTGATCTCCACCAGCAGAAAAGAAGCCAAGTCTTTAACTTACCCTCCTAACTCCCCACAGTCCAATCCCCATCGATGATTTCTGAGCTGCAACAGAACAAGCCTGGTCCATGTAGGCCCCGCCCTCACACTAAAGACAGCATGGACAAGGATGGCCAACATCACATCACCATTTGGTCACCTGATTTAAAGCTTCTACTTTACTTTCTAGTTGTTATAACCATGTTGTTTTTGCGGGGTCAGAATTGCTCATAATTGCACTGCAAATCTATGGCTAAGCTTTCAGCTATTCAAGCTAGCCTCAGTCACGCATGCTTAGAGCCTCCTGGCAACCTTTAGTTGCTAGAGAAAGTCGTATTCCCCAACCGGCTGGCGAGTGGTTGCTCAATGTTGCTGGAAACTGGTTGCCAGAGAGGTACGCAGTGCTGCACCGTTATTTAGATATTTAGATAAGCATGTATAATTCAATAAATGAGATGTCATTGTCATGAAATTAAAATGATAGGATGCTTTCAGAAGGTGTTGTAGGTGCATAAAGACTTTTTTTTTTTAAAAAGTCATTTTTTACTAGGTGGTTACAAGGCAGCAAGATGGTGCATATCATGCATAATTTAAGTTTTGTGGATACAGAGTAGATGTTGCGGTCATGTTATGCATATAATGCTTTTATATAACGTTATAGGTACATGAATGCTAAAAATGGCAAAGCAATATGATGACATCATGATATCTGATCATGGAAAGAAGTTTCAGGAGCTTAAAATCTAGCTGTGTGTAAAGCTTGGTTGCTCAACTGCTGATGTTCTAGGAAGATTTTGAAGACAAAGAAAGAGATGGAGATTTATTCTACTAAAGTCCCTTTACATAAAAGCATTTCTTTTTTATAGCTTGGGTCATGCAATAACTATTTCCCACTGCAGTATCTCATACATTCACCCAACCAGTAGAAATGACAGTTTGCAGATGCACATAGTACATGTTAACATTAAATGACCATAAGAGAGACCATGCAGAGAGCATCGCCCAGCCCAACACAAATATGGGGCTGTTTGCTCAGCCTAGCAGTCAGCGCTGTTTATGTTGCATTTTGGTGGACTCGGTAAAATAATGCAAACACAAATCATGTTCTTTTATGGAAAAAGCCCCCACTGTGTACCTTCTAAACTTAAAAAAAGGCAGACATGTTAATTAGAGGTGGAGCAGCACTATAGGGGCGCGATTTCAACAGTGGGTTCTGTGTTTGTGTCTCATGAACACGTACATCGGTCCTGCTGATGCTTCCACCAACAGTTAGCTGAGGCAGCTTATCAAGGAATGCATGAATGTGCCAACAGAGGCACAAGAGTCAAAGGAAATTTGATAAGGAAGTGGTAAAATAGTGATTTTCTTTCACAGCTCAGCTCTTAGCTTTAATGATACCTTGTTTAGCTGCGCATTCTGCATACATATACAATTTATCTTTTATTAAGAGCAAATAGTGTAATCACACACACACACACATGCCAGACGGCTGGGCCATCTGCGGCAGCTGTGAGTCACTGATGGCGGCGGGTGGCCCTCCTACACAGGTTCTACACACACACACTTTACGCGCACATGCATGCAGATGCAATGTGCACAACTGTAACCTTGCATTCATGCAAGGATAAACATCCACACGGTCATACACAATGACCAGCTTCTTTCCAAGCTCCTTAGACGGTCATACACAATGAATGCGCACACAAAGGGAGAAGCAGCTGCAGGCACATTATAGTTTAGTTTTCTGTCCTTTTTTTTTTTTTCCTTTAAATATTCATCAACATTTAAAAT
>VVHJ01003515.1:0-11301 GCA_015107715.1 Tylochromis polylepis | reverse complement strand
CCCCCACCTTCGACCCTCAAAGACGACCTTGTATGCCATTAAACTGCCTCTCTCCTCCTATTACCCAATCTGATGGCTCACTTAAGGGGGGATTCTGGGTAATATGAGAACAAGATGGCAGATCTACCAGCTATAATAGCAGCTGGGAAAAATGGCCACCAATTAGTAAAGAGAGAGGGGTCGGAGAACATCAACGGCTCTTGGGTGCCAACACAGGTATCATTTTACATCACTAAAGTTTGCCACCCAGTGGAACCTCATGCAACGTGTTTCATGAAAAAGATCAGCTAAATGCCTTAAAACAATACGTAGCCTTAGGTAAAGTCAGACTAAGTGTTAGTTATCCATTAAAACAAATAGATATCTACTTTCCCATCAATCAAAACATAAAGAACATTTCCAAATGAAAAAAAAAATGTTTAGCCAATAAAATTACATGTTGGGGTTAGAGCTCCATAGGACCCCAATGTTTTCATCAGAAAGTCCAAAGAATCAGAACTCTAGAGTATTTAGTACTCTTTAGTTGAGAAGGGTCTCTCTTTGTGATAACTTTTCAAAGACATGACAGAAACACATTGAAGAAGAGCAGAAACCCCCAGGAATAAGGAGACAGTCACAGCTAACACCCCACCTGGCCTTGGGATGTTTATTATTACCATTATCCAGTGGTAATGGGGGGAAGTTGAAACAAACACTAATGCACCTGTTAATTCCACCCCTGGCGAAGCGGGCCCACAATCGCTCCAGCTATTTCCTGTGGCCTTAGGGAGGTTGCGGGATGGGCAAGCAGAACCAGATGATGGCCTGTTTGGAGGATGTGTCACAGAGTTTCAGTGGCCATTGGAGGGGGGGATGGGGGGGTCAGGGTGAGGGTGCAGCACCACACTCAGTAGGACAAGAGAAGGCTGGGAAGGGGGAGAGGAGGGGTGGACCTGAACCCTTCATGTGAATCTGTTCCAGACCCACAGCTACATAGCAGTATATTGAATCCAGACATGAGGAGCTGTGAGAGAATGTATCTTTTACTGTATATGTATTAAATTATGGACCTCACAGCCTCATTAATTATCTGTGATTATTGCTGTCATTCTGGTCTCAGGAATGATCAGAGCAAGCTGGTGCCAGTTGGTGCTGAAAGTTTGACAACAGAATTATGCAGTATGGAAATAAAAAGATTCAAACTGTTTGCCCTCTGATTTAGTTTCTGCCCATTTTTCTCATTAGCACAATTTTAAACATTTGGAAATGGGGCTGTCATCATCACGTTTCAACACCAGAAACAGTCATTCAAAAACTGTTGGGAAATAGCAAACAAATCGTGCCATAACTGAGAGGGTATTATTTTATTACACAACGGGATGATTAATCCTGTTTCATTAGAAAGCCAGCTAAAGTTCACACAACTCTTACGTTTGAGCTCAAAATGTCCAAAGTTTAGAATTCGTCATGCCAAGACCATTCATCATCGGATTCAAATGAAGCATTTTTCCTCAATTTATTTACTTTTTCGGCACAAAATACAACACAAATTAGTAGGCAAACAGTTTTTTTGTATTGATATTCATCAATTTTCTACAATAAAGAAGAAGAATTTGTAATCCTGCAGGATTTTAAGGTTTACTGGCAACACGACTCTGAATTATCATAACTTGTACTTTGCATTTACTAAAACTGAGAATTCATCCCAGTACTTTCTACTGAGTATGGCAACTCTCTACGTGTTGCTTATGACTTTTGCTCAGCAACGTCAACGTTTTCCCAGGGCTTCGAAACTAAAGGCCAATTCATGGTTTCCACATCCATGAACAGCTGTGGACTTGCACACGCTTCTATGGATACTCTACGCATGTGGACACATTCCACACATGTGCGCCTCATTTGCTTAACAACAAGGCTGAAAAATAAACAACGCAAGCAACCTCTTTTAGGGAATATTCCAAATTTGCAGGATACAAGAAACTGGCATACATAAATGTGCATACAATTAGTGTCCAGTTTACTATTCAAGCCAGCGTGCAGGAGGTATGATTAATGTGCAGACAAGGCTGAGCATTCTGAGATTGGGCTGCATTCTTGAGACCAAAGCCACAAAGATAACACTTTATAAAAACTAACAAAAAGTCATTCATAAACTATAAATTCAAAGTAAATGCTAAATTAATGTTAACTTTAGTCAAGTTTTTTGGCTGTTGACAAACACTGAAATCATAAGTTCTATTATGATTCGTCTTTTTTATCCCATTAGTTCATGTAATTCAAGATTTCATTAATTGATTTTATTCTATATAATTTACTACAAGTTTTAATTTGCATATATAACATTTTATATAGCATATTATAGTTTTGTTCGTAACTATCAACTGTTTTTATCTTTTTGTAATAAGTGTTGAAAACCAGTATTCCAGTTTCAGATCTGTTGGCATTTCACAGACAGTCACAAGGTGCCTCCTGCACACAGCAGTGAGACTGGCCCCCACTCCAAATTCTTCCCAAACTAAAGTCATATTGTAATGAACTAGGTACCCTTGAAGGTATATTTTTAATGTACAGGGTCAGTGTTGTGAAGAGGCATACTTTTCCTAAATCCTAAAGTATTTTTTAGTGCCTAAACCTAACCAAAGAGCCAGTGAAAGCAAAAGTAAACATTGAGTGAAAGTAAAAATAAACAGTGAGAGAAATTGGACAAACTGCGGTCTCCAAGAGCACAGTCTTGATTGACACCATTTCTTCTCCAACTGCCCACTTTTATGCCCATTAAAAATGTCGGTTTCAGTTTCACTGTATAACAGCCACTTAATGTTCAGAAATTTGATACAGTGCATAGCATTTTTTATAAGCATTTGATGCAACTTTCGGATAAAAATTTGATGAGCTTTACAGTGGGTGCATACATCAGTTTGGAAAATGATAATCTATTCATTGTTTGTGTAATGAACAATAAATAGCATTTAACTTAAGTTTAATCATCAGGTTACCATGTATTTACAACGGTTATTAGAAAATGTTACAAGCTGCTCAGCTGTGATGCGAGTTGAGTGTTTGCACCACCATCTTAGTTGCAAAAAATCAAAATGTGCTGAAGAAGAGTGGGTCAGACTGTGAAATAACTTGCTCACTGGCTAAGAACTTGTCAAGTCCTTAGCCAATGAACAAGCAGCAAATACTCCTATTTGCAACCAAGATGAGCAAGATTTACAAAACAGATTCAAGGTTTTACTTAGCATGACCCAAAATGAGTAGGAAACTAATTTTCAGGTCAAGTCAGAAAGACATTTTCCCAATAATTTCCATGAGACCAGAAATCTGTTTTTCAACCACAACTATCACCATCTGGTGGCCTTCAGATACAAGGCAGGTTTAAGGAACTTCCACATTAGCTTCCCTTTTCCAACCAGGAAGCTACATCCATCTTTTTTACTGACTATGACTATATTACAGTTTTTCAAAATGACCAAAAGCATCTTATTCTTCACAATGTTATGTTCAAAACAAAAAGCACTGATATCATGACGCCAATAACAGCTGACAGATATATCACTGTTTAGTCTCTCAACAGACTCTTGTTAACTTGGATGAATGATACAGTTTATGTGGCACGGACATACCTGGGGTCCTGCAATGAGGGAAAACGCTGATTGTTCTTGACTTGATGAACACTCAATCAATTAAATTAAGAGGAAAGTCACTATAAACTAAAATTATTGAGGATTAATTTCCTACAATATGTTGGCCTTAACTTTGGGCACCACTTAGTTCAGGGCCCTCAGGCTTGGAACAGAAGTAAAACCTTTGGCCTACACTGATATCCACTCTCCTTCAGCCCACCCGCCTGCTCCCCTTTGGTGTGAAAACATGATTCCTTCACTCTCATCATCCTCCACCCCCTTTTCCTCCTTCTTTTCACTCAGTCCCCCTGCTGTTCTGAGCTGAGGGGAATTAGAAAGCATAACAACCAAGAGGTCTACTATCATGGAACACCCAGATCGCTCTCTTCTTCCCTCCCCTTTCTTCTGTTCCACGTCCTTGGAGCTTCCTGCTCACACAGCAGGCCCTTTCTTTTCTCAGGCCCGTGTTTCAGGAGGAGCCAGTTCACCAGTGCACTACACCGGTGTAGCTGGGACATAAGTTAAGGGTTCTGAGCTGATGGGGACGCAGCTATTGGTCAAACTGAGCATGGCAGCACTAAATCCATGACAGAACTGTGAATAGGAAAGGTTGATGAACAAAGTTAAAAAAAAAAAAAGAGGTAGAAGGCAGACAGAAAAAAGGGAGTGCGGGAAGAAGGAAAGTCATTGTTTATTTGTTTTTTTTAAAGGACAGAGTTTAAGACTCAGAAGTGACTTTTACAGCAATTCCTGGTATGTTGCTCTTTCAGGATTTGGACTTAAGTATAATTTAAAGTCTCAATTTTAGCCTTTAGGCTGGTGCCATGTTTTTTTGGAGCCAAGATGTGCAACTTTTACTTTGAAAGCAAATTGTCTCCTTTTCCTGTTTGTGACAGCTTCATTACATTTCGGAGAGTGGTTAGCTAGTGTTTGTAGACTAGTCTGTTACTTTTATTCAAACTACGACCACAGTAATATGTTAGTGATAAAGAAATAACAATATCACAAACTGAATTCCTGATGTCAACAGTAGTTTCCCCCAGTGGACAAATTTTTGCTTGGCCAGACAGGCTTGTTAGATAAACTTTCTTTTCTCTGGCTAATGCTAGTTTACACTAGCTATAGTAAGCTAATCAGCAAATTGCTTGATACACAACTTATCAAACAATTTGCTCATTAGCTAACATTGGCTTACTTGTTTGGTAGCGTTATCCCTAGCAAAATACTAGGTTATCTGAGGCAACAATAGTGTTTGACTTGTTGTCTTTAAGTTATCTTTGTGTTAGAGTCTCTGCTGTGCTGAGACAAAACAAAAGAGACTCAAAATAAATAATAAGTAAATAAACATGAACATAACAGGCAAAATATAAATAAACAAAAACCTAAGCATCACCTTGAGCATGCTGAAGGAGGAGGACCTTGAAGAAGTCCTTCAGATCTCAGTGGATGAGTGTGTAAGGAATCTCATTAAGTTGTTTATCAGCTCATCGGCGTGGGAGAAGGGGCCACTGTGAGCCACTGGGCCCTGTGACAGAGCTGCTGTCATGGGCTCTCTGTCTGTCAGTGAGTGTGGGGCCCCAACACTGACAGAAAGGTTGGAGAGGAGGGTGCACTGACAGATGGGATGGAGAGAAAGCAGCAGGCGAAACAGTCTATATGGATATGCAGACAATAAAAAGGACAGGCTGAAGAAGAGAGATCAGAGCATAAGCCAGAGACAAATTGAGAAAAGAGAGAATGGTATGTTGTTTTATTTAAGGAGAAGGGCAGCAGATGATTTAGAGGAGTTGTTAGCCCTCCAAACGTGATCTGTCCAGACAAACACAAATCAGTGCTCAGTGGGCTGCTGCCATCACCACAAGGAATTACACCTCCTCTGTCAGATCCATAAAGTGTACTGAAGCCGATATTCTGAAATTAGTTAAAGTTCATTTCATGCAATTTCCTTTTCTGGCTCTTCAACCTTATTAATTTCAACTTGTTAACAAGTGGCTTTATGATGACTAGGATCTCTTTTTTTTTCTCCCACCTGTTGAGGAAACTCCTCTCCCGACCCCATCTCATTTAACATGTTGCATCAGATTCCATGACCCTTCATCTCCTGCTGAGTGTGTTTTGTGTGTGGGAATGTAGAAAGGTTAGTCAGTGGACAGTCCTGAGAAACATTATTCTTAAAAGGTGGATATCAGCTTCATGACCCTGGCACAAACTACACTGCTATGCTGATTACCAGCACTGATTTATGACCCCAACCCTGAGCCAGAAGTCTTGCTGGTAACATCACTCACACACACTGACAGACACACGCACACCTGTCCCTCTCCGGCTGTGAAAAAATTACTTTTACAAATGGTCTCATTCTCTCACAGCCACTCTTAGATGTGTGTGTGGAATTCCTCTTTTCATCTGGCCCTTTCACAGGGAGTTACCAAGCAGTACTTCATATGCAAAGTTAATGAAACCGGTCTAACCATTTGATATGGGAGACTGACTATGGGAATTTACAGTATGCTGGCAGCTGATCAGTTAGTGGGAGGATAAGGTATATTAGCTGGAAGATGAATGACTTCTTTTTTTAAGCCTGACACGAGCTTTTGAAGCACATTGCAAAGACATGGTGCAGTTGCAAGTTATTACATTTTGAATGTATAGGGTTTTTTTGTTAAACGTCAAGGACAAACAAAACACATAAACCTGGAATGAATGAAATTAAGAACTACCTACACTGAGTCACTACTCATAGAAAATTAAAAGTAAGCAAAGAATGTCAAATATTAAAAAGACTCTTCTTTATGGACAATTTTAAAACCATTTATGGAAGAGATCTGAGTGCTGTTCACATCATCCACCATTATTTGGGATATTCATGGGGTTACCAGATTTTTAGGAATGCATCATCTCTGAAATTCTAGACCGATACCATTACTGATATTAAAAAATAAATAAATAATAATATTTTATAAGATTTTGAACATTTAGCCCATACAAAAATAATATGGTAGATAAAATTATCAGCATGGTCTACACCATTTTCAGATATGCTGATATTAGGCAAAAAGGACGATATATACTGATACAGATTTTTGGTCAGTATCTCAGTGCATTACCCTTACAACTTTCCATCCATGCATTCTCTTGCACTTTGGAGAAGAAGAAAGATGCATAGGCTCTAGCCCTCCCAATCCTATCCTAGCTGTCATAGGGCACAAGGCGGAGTATAGGTCACTAGTCTAATCCAAGGTTAACATAGAGCCCCACTCGAACAGGCCTAGGGACCAGTTAGTGACCATCTGGCAACCACCAGCTACGAGGGGAAAAAAATGTGCATTACCTGACTGGTTGGCAAGGATGGTGACTAGATGAAAATCGGTCACACAAAGGGCGGTGCACCAAAAACCTCTTGATTGCTTTGGTCACCCATAATTTACAAGGAAGATGCTGACCTGTCTGCAAGCACCCACTAACTAATGTTAAAAAGTGTGCCACAAACCAGAAATGGACAATGTTGACTTTCACAGTCATAGTTTTGCCTTACCGGTCAAACAATGCATTTCAAAAAGCATAACTTTTACTTTCAAGGCAAACGGGAAATGTTTCCGTTTCTTGTTTTGTGTTACACTCTTTACAGTTTCACTAGTGCTTAGGGAGTAGTTGCTTTCAAACAATCTGTGGGTGACCACAGCAATTTGCTAGCACCCAAAGCAATCTCAATGCGGTGCAACACTGTATACCTTTTTGCAACCAGTTTTACCTAGAAAGAGCAACCAAATGATGCTACAGGGAACCTAGTGTGTTAAATTGCAAGTTTCACTTTGTAAACAGTTAGCAGTGACAATGTGTTATTTTTCTTCCTGTAATTTTCCTCTTGTTTTCTTATATTTTTTGATGATGGGATGATCCCCTTTATTGATATGATCACTATTTTGGACATACAACTGTATAAAGTACAAACCAATTTGAGATCCTGACTAATGTGAATTAACTTTTTTAACATGGACTCATGCTTAGCCACCCTCCTCTGTGACATGAGAGTCAACCAAACAAACCACTGGCCCTTTAAAAATGTGAGTGTGACCTTTAACCTTGGAGTTTGATGGGGTGGGGTGTCACAGCAACCCTAATGCTCCTGCTGGAGCCAGGATTTCACACCGAGGATAAAGTCAGCACATGCAACACCAAATGGTAGCCATGGTGGCCTCTCAGACTATCGACACGTCTTCACCTCAGACAGGAGGACAGACAGAAGACTGCGGAGCAGTTGAAGAGACAGTAAAGACAGGAGGAGGAGGAGGAGAGGTTATGTGTAACATAATGTCCACCATCATTGAATGCTTTTACAGTGAGTAACAGAGATGACAGATGGTGGTTTCTGTTACATGTGCATGCTAGCATGGATCTGGATCTGTGGATTCACATGGGAGCAACAAACACTTTGGACACACTTCATGCGTGTGTCATACGTGAGACCAAAAACCACAAAGATCCAGTTACACAGTAAAATTCACAGTAAAATACACTATATAGTTAGTCCTCATATTCTTCAACAAATAACAAGAGAATGAAAACGTGCCACATGACAGATATCATACATAAGGCATAATCACTATAAATGGATTTTGTCTGTTATAATCATCATTTTAGATTAAGCAGATATTAACTAATGAAATCTCATTTGTCTGTGATTGAGACCAATGTCAGGCTTACTTGGCATCTTTCACATGTACAAAGTCAATAGGAAGAAGCAATCCCAGGATAAGAATGTAAAAAGACAGCATCACACTATCTACTCAATCTACTTTCACTGAATGGTGGAGCAGTCTGTGTAAAAAAAATAAAATAATGCAGCTAACTCAAGGGAGGACTTGTCTGCATGTGAAAGACAAAGAATAAATTTTACATTGTATTTTCAGGCATTTTGCATTTTGGAAGCCTGTTACAAAAGCATATCATTTGTTTCTACTTCTTTAGTTGAATGTATTTGCATTGCATTTCCAAATAGACATTATCCCAAAACTTGGCATATCGCAGCATGATATGCAGTGACCCATAAAAAGTTTGAGGAAACTGGACCAAGTGAAGCAGCAGGCCTAAAAGAAATTACAGCAGATGAACAGGATCAGAATGTGATGTCCTTAAGAAATAAGAAAAAATTCCAATAAAGACCTGAAACAAGTCCTCAGAAATGAATTTGGGCCTTCAGTTGATCTACCTGCTGTTGACTGATGATTCGTCAGAAATGGTGTCAGTGGGTGCTAAGGAGACATTCTTAACTCTTTTAAACCTAAACCATGATATAATTGCAAGATTTATTTTTCTTTTTGTAAATGGAGTGTTTACTGAACCTTCTGACAATTTAAAAAAAAACAAAACTAAATATTATTTTGCATATATGAGTTTTAATTTGAATCATCCCACATTTATTTTTGCAGTTTATTGCTTAAAAATATATTGTGCAATTTCTTTAGGTTTTTCGGGGCCAAAAAATTCACAGCGATGATGCAGAAGTCTCAAAAACTCATTAATCAAATATGACACACTGGGTGCTAAGAGGTTAAAGAAGGAAACGGGGAAAAAGCTGAGGTATGCCAAATAGCACAAGAACTGGGCTGAAAATCAATGGCAGCAGGTCTTTGCAGCGTGATGAATCCAAATTCAAGTGTGGGATCATCCTGACAGAGAACAGATCAAAAAGCAGCCAACATCCAAAGAATAGGCTTGAATATCCTTCAAGAACCTGGAGAACTACTCCTGAACACAGCTTAAAGAAATTCCAAGAAAGCTTTCCTAAAAGAGATCAGGCTGTGTTGAAGAATAAAACTGGACATATGATTCATCGACTTTCAAGATCTTTATTATTGTACAAAATCTATTTTGCCTCTTATACTGTATTTCCATTAATGTTTGCACATTTCAAAAAAACTGCTGAACATATTTCCCACTTTCCTAGTAAAATATAAAATAAGGTGTGACTCGAGGCTTTTTTCACAGTACTTTACATTAAAAAATAATGATTTGTCAATATTAGGTAGGCTCTTATTATTATTATTATTATTATTATTATTACAGAATTTCTTTCCACTTTCCTGAGGAGTGGCCTGAATACAAAAACAAGTAGATAAGTGTCTGCTGGGTATGTTAAGTCATGAAAACGGACCATCAGAGCTGTTTGTGCGTTCTCAGGTAATTGTTGAATGTGTGTGTCGACATGTTCTGCTGCAGGCAGCTTGTCATCAGCAAAGTGGAGTGTAGCAGAGTAGACAGAGAGGTGCTAATACTTGGACAGACAGACACAAGACTCCCAGTCAAAGATAGGGTGCAAACCCGTCACAATTCACTGCATTGCTTTCAGCACTCCAGGATTCTGCTGGAGGCTTCTAACATGCCACTCAACACTGCTCTACAGTGCAACAGGCACAAATGCAGTGACGAGTATTTTTATTGTGCACGAGGTCAGTGACAAAGGCTGTGTGTGCCTCCCTCTTTCCCTCACACATGCATACACACCTGTCTTCACCTAAACAGCCTGTGCATTAATAAAAGACTATTGCAGTTCAGTGCGAAGAAGTCCTTCTGAGACTGTATTTAAATAGAAGATGCTCATGTTTCAGAAACAAAAGACGAAGCAACAGGTTGGATAGTGTGTAGGAAGGAGTTCAGAAGGTCAGCTCTCAACACCCACACTGCACTTAAATAATGGAAAGTCAAATCTTACCTGATGATGGACGGGAGATGTAGGGAGGACAGACAGCAGCAGCCAGGTTGACAGAAAAAGAAAAAGTGACCATCAGCATTCATGAATGAATATCATACATTTCATACAAAACTATATAACAGATGAATAAAATGTAATGTAGGTGAAAGGAATTTAACTGTGAGTGCTTATGGCATTAGTGGATTCATTAGAAATCAGCTTATTTCATCAACAGGTCAACAGTTAAGGAAACACAAATGAAACTAATGCAGTCTTATACTGCGACGTGACTCTAAAATTTACTTCACCATCACTTATAAAAATTAGGGCGATAATAACACTGTATAATACAGTACAGTTACAGAGCACTGCTACGGCTGAACAAACAAAGTTTTAATACAATTCCAACAAAGACTGAAAACTGTCATAAATATAGTGTAGGATTTGTTACTGGGTTTTTATACTTATTGGACACATTTTACTTAGATGTTTCTAATAAATAGAAAAATGGACTGAAATGTGTGTCTCACCCTCATGGTAAGACCTGAAGGTACTGCAGGTGGGCCGAAAGACTAATTCTGAATAAAAAAATAAATAAATTCTATTTTGTAATTATTTTCAAAATTCAATTTTAAATTATGGCCCCTTTTTTGAGGTGAAGAGGTGGTTGTCAGGAAAGCGGTCAATTGTCCATTGACCGATCAACAGTACAGCACAATGAAACCACAAAAAGGAACTACATAATCTTAGTTTTGTGTGTCCATCAGAGTTGGGCTTTTTCAGATTTGGTAAAAGCTGATGTACTGTAGGTACATTATTTAAAGCTGTTTGCTTTTACACCGGATTTTCATATATATATATATATATATATATATATACATATATACACATATATACACATATATACACACACACATATATATACATATATACACACATATATATACATATATACACATACATATATATACATATACACACATATATATACATATACACACATAT
>VVHJ01003514.1:48399-72937 GCA_015107715.1 Tylochromis polylepis | reverse complement strand
CTGCTGGTTTAGCTTCTGGCAAAGGATTTCCTTCTTGAGGAATACAGAATCCAGATCATCGTCTGAGCTGCTAGGCTGCGGCTTCTCCCTTGACTTCTTTCTTTTGCGGCTGGCTACAGCAAAGATGGAGGAGACCAGAAGGTCTCTGCTGCACTGATCCTTCCCTGAGGAACCCTGCGAAGCGGAGAGGGGAACAGAAAGAGAGTGCAGAAGAAGAACAGAATGAGCACTGCTGAATCTAAGAAACACAAAAGAGG
The DNA here is from genome assembly GCA_015107715.1 of Tylochromis polylepis. Classification (NCBI taxonomy): domain Eukaryota; kingdom Metazoa; phylum Chordata; class Actinopteri; order Cichliformes; family Cichlidae; genus Tylochromis; species Tylochromis polylepis. The sequence goes on along the minus strand of VVHJ01003514.1, from coordinate 72,680 downwards.
ACGCATAAACTTTTAGCCCCACCCCCCTTCCTCAAGTCTGTACTCCACCTGTTCCCATGAAGCACCAGACATACAAGTAAACAGAAAGAGGGACATTAGCAGCATCATAAACAGGGAGCACAGTACTGTTTCATGCCGGCTTTAAAGCAGAAGCAGGAGAAGCAGCAGCACAGCATGAACCGAAGCACGACTGAACTCTGCCATGACTGCCGAGAAGCTGAAGAGGAGCAGCCGGGAACAGCAGTGCAATGATGAAAAGCATCTGCCTTTTTTTTTCCCTACATGAGCACTCCCAAGTTCCTCAGCCACAAGTTTTAAATCCAGCGTGTCCCCGAGAAGGACTTCTATGAGCGATGTTAAACCTTTAAAGGCTGAGCACTGGCACAAAAGACTTGATGCACAGCAACCTTTATGGCTCCAACTCGCTAACCATCTAACCACGAAAATTGTTCTGCTTTCAATGTGGATGTGAAGTTCAAATAATGTGTGGTGGTCACAGCACTGAGGATATACGATGGGCCTCATTCACTTGTATGTCCAGACAAATGTTCTTGGAAAAAATGTGTTCTCACAGAATTAGCATCACATTCCTAGTGAACTTTTTTTTTTTTTAAGTGTACTTTTTTTTTCTTTTTTCTAATCACCAGGACAAAGATTTTCCCAGAAATTACTGAGAAAGCAATGAAGTTGCTCTAAAACAGAACCCTTGCAAAATGCAAAAAAAGGACTTTCATGAATGAAAGCCAGAAGCGGCACACCTCCTCGGGTAAACTGAGAGACCTGGGCTGCAATAACAGATGTGGAGTCCCTTGAACCACGACTAGAAGAAAATGAAAGAAGCAGGTGGAGGACAGGGACCGTGTGATCCTTTATTTTTTGTGAACGAGGCCCAGTGTGTAGCAACAGATGAGTGAAAACCATTCACAGTGAGGTCTGTGGGTTCTTTGAAGTACAAAATCCCTGTACACTGTGACAGCAATAGTGTATTTTTTTTCAAACTCCAAATAGAACAAATTTTGTGGTCAGTCATTTTTAAAAGTTTTGTGTTTACAGTATCTTGCTGATTCTCTGGTATTTAACACCAAATTAACATTTCTTATTTTTTGACAGGCTGTCTTTGGAACATAAAGAACACAAAGTCTGGCACCACATCTGTCTCTTAATGAGGACATTGCAGATGTTGCTGTTGAATTTCTTATATGTGTTCCTTTAGTGCTGTGAATACCACAAATGAGTGTTTTCCACTGTTGGGGAATGAGGCAGAAAATCAAAACAAGTAAACAAACTCATGGCTCTGTCAGATGCTGCTCTAAATTAAATTAGGTGAAATGCCTTAAGTGAAGGTTGTGGTAAGTTTAAATCATCTGGTCTCTTCCTACCTCCTGTCATCCCACACTATCAGACACTGGAGACACACACTCACCTTTGATTTAGCTGAGTCACTAGTTGGTGAATCTGTAGGTAAAAGAGAAACAGAGAGACACGTTAGATGATTTTACAACACAGGTCAGCACACAGAGGAGGTAAAATGTGTGGAAATGAGTGTGAGAGGAAACAAAGGAGGAAAAAGAACCATGTTGATGAGAAGAAGCGTGATGAAAAACACCAGACGAGACCGATGAGAGGTGAGAGCAAACACACACAAGCGGACAACAGGCCATGCTGCACACGGGGACAGATGAGCTCAGCGTTACACTCAGGTCCACGTCTGTATGTGTGACATGTGACATGACATCGTTTCCTAACTCGTACCCAAACATCAAGTGTAGACCGACTACACAGAGAGGGTCAGAAAAGCCACAGAAGATGCTGACGGCTATTTCCATCAAAGCTTCTTTTGGTGATTCTGAGTGCAACTTTAGCAATGAACAGCAGCAGCGGGGCAGATGATGTGCCATGCAACACCAGGATGGTGACCAATTTGTTATCCAGGAATGAAACCGTGGTCCTGTGGTAGCATTTGCTGATTTATTTTTATTTTCTTTTGAAGTCATTGATAGTGGCCTAACATGAGGATTTATACTGATACTTTCCAACAATTTCTTGGGCTGCACTGTAATAAATATGAACAAATGCTTCTGTTGTAATTGTCACTGCAAGTGTCAACTTCTCAAGTGTCAAGCCATTTTAATATCTGTTGGTTTGTGCTATTTTTCAGATCATCCAACCAGGTTTTAAAAGGTTTGTTTAGGTTAAGAAACACTTAATTCTTGAGTTTTCAAAGCCATGAAGAGGTGAAACTGTCCAAGAAGCATTTCATTTCATACCATAAATGACCCAGTTCATATCATTCTGACATGAGACGACACCAACTAGGAGCATTGCACATTAATGTCGGTTGCCAGCTGATGACACAGTAACTGCTAGCTAGCTACAACCCATAGACCATATATAAAAAATGAAAGAGCCACCAAAAAGCTTTCTATTACCTGCACTTTTTTTTTAATAGCAAGCAGGGGCTGAGTCCATTCTTTGCAAAAGAAATCTAACTGAATAAAATTTGATTTTAAAAGTTCTTGATAACACTTTCCTCACAACCTCTCGCTAGTTTGCCCCTCTGTTACAAGTGCTTTGCTACTGGACAGAAGAACAAATTAACTGTAAGTCAGTTGCCGTACACCCACCTTTACCTGACATGTTTTACAAAGCAAAAGTATGTGCAACAGATTTTTTTTTTTCTCATGACAAAATAAATGCCAGTTACTTGCATCAGTTTCCAGCATGTTCATAAATTCATCAGATAAAAAGGACATCGACCCTTCTTGTCTTTCTCGCTCTCCTCCATGATTTTCCTCGTAACTGCTTTGGTTTTATTCTCACACCGGGGCTCATACAGAAGCTGCTGGCTAGCTTTAGTTGTTGCCAATTTGCCTTTTTTTTTTTTGTTGTTTTTTTTGCTTCTTTAAAAAGTCCATGTTCAGCTGATGTTCAGCCAGTAAATTATCATTTCATGTAGAGTAAAATGGACAATAAAGAGTCTAGGCTTCTTTTTCACTGACTGGTCACTATTGTATGAATGGGCAGTATTTTCAGTTTCTCAGCGAGATCCAACCCTCGCGTGTCATGTCAAGTGTAAGGTGAAAGTGAACACAGAAATTCAAAAAAATCCACAGTTATTTTCACAGTGGTTGCTTCCATCTTTTACATACAGTCTATGATAAAACCAGAGTGTGGAGAGACTTTGGAGAGATGTCGTTATAGCTCCTTCTTCTGACTAAGATTCATTTGCCAAAAAGGAGATAAACACGCAATAAACAAAGTTGCATATAAATTTGAATGATCTGAATATTCTTTTTCTAAATTTCCAGATATTGCAATCATGTTGTTATCGTGAAGTTTTTTCGTCCAAATATTTGAACAGTGACAATCTAATGATGTGACGGCCTTTTTTCGTACCCAGTTTTTGTTTTGTGTTTTTTTGAAACTGTCGACCTTATTTAAAAAAAAAGCCTAAAATTAAACTCCGGTATTAAAATAACAAATATGGTTAAGCTTCTGACTGGAGATCAATGTTACCAATCCATTTCTGCCAATGAAGCAATGTGAGATGATATGAGGTCTTAGACACAGTGACACAGTGATGACAGAAAACATCTATGGAAGAAACCGAATAAAGAAAAAAAGAAATGAAGGTGACGGGGGGGTCACAGAGGGGCTAGCTATATGAGAAGAGAGGACACTACATGAGAATGAGTGTGTCAGCAAGGAAAACCTATAATCAGTCCTCACCTGCTCTGCAATCTGTCACTCATAGCGTCCCTTAGCTAAAATTTGTGTTTGTGTGACATAGCCAAGCCCCCCTATACACCCCTTACAATACAGATGGAGGCACAATATGCAGGTGCACACTGACCGGTGATGTAGAAACCGTACCATGCTATCTCTCCTGTTGGCAAGCTTGCGAGACAGTGAGGAGAGACAGCGGAGAGCCTTTCAGACAGTAGCACCGGCCTGTGTTAGGTATATTCTGATAGAAAACCGGACACCGTACAGTACCGTGTTGCCGTTTCACTTCCCCTTTTCACCACGCTTTCTTTGATTAATGTTTTTTTTTTTTTCTTCTCTCTCTCTCTCTTTGGCATTTCTTAATAGAGCTGCGGGTTCCTGCAGACTAGGCAGCTACACTGCGGGCAACAATCCTCCTTCTTCCTACAGTTCCAGCTGTCCATCACAGACATTATAGAGTCCATCAGTGACATCATGGTGTGATAGACTCCTCCCACTTGGCCTGTGTCAAGATCAGTATGTGTGAATGCTGGGAAAGCCGTTAGGACACCCGACAGAGCCTCACTAGAGACAGAGGAATCAGAGGTCGCCTTTTACTGTAAAAACATCTATTTCTGACGTGCCAAAGAACATACCGTATTAGTGCAACAGTAGGCAGGAAAAAGAGGGGAAAACGGGGAAGACTGACCAAAAAGGGGGTATTAAAGGGCAGAAGGTTGTTTAAAAAGAACTGCTTAAAAGGCTAGCATATACCGAAAAGGAGGAATAGATTTTAAAGCAAATGAAGGCGGGAGACAATTTGTTGCATCCTTTTAGGGATGCAAATAAATTGCCCGCTGAAACCCACACAGGCATTTGGACTGGCCCGTTCTCATTTCCGGGCTGTCAAATAATGCCGTTTTGTCAAAGCTGCTGGCGTGTCTCAGCAGAAGGTGTCCTTTAGGTAGTACATAACACGCCGGGTTGTAGGCATCAAGGAAACAGGTCTGTAAAGAGGTGTAGCTGTTAGTGTCTAAATTTAACCAGGGAATAAAAGTTAAGAGAATCCATGAGTGGGAGGAAAAAGGAGGATTTTTCCCTGTGCACAAAACTTTTGCAATTCCCCAGAAAGGTTTTGGCCCTCCCAGAATTGGAATATAATGTTTTTTAACCAGGTGAGCAAAGTGGGGTTTAATTTACACAAGTGGAGTTCTTGAAATGGTCAGAGTTAAGAGGAAAATTAAGACTTTTGTTATGTAATATGTGGCCCCCAGAAGCCAAGTTTGAGCTAAGAATAAGCCTTCAAAGCTCAAAACAGGATGCGAACCACAGTCGCATCAACCACAATAACCATGCTGTTAATTTTGTAACTTCTGACACTGCCACCCTTACCGATGTCCTAACACCTAACAACTTTATAGAACTGCAAAAGCAGGGCCAAAAGACACCTTGAGCATCCGACAAAATGGCATTATGTAACTTCCCAGGATGAGAATTCATTGTTTGGACTCAATGTTAGCCATTCTTCCTAATGGCAACAGCCAAAGAAGCAAAAAGGGGAAGCTTGGCCTGGGGGAAGAAGCAGCATCATCAACATTTGTTTCTACGCTTAAACACAACCGGCCCTCCCAGCTCTGACCACAGTGCTCAGCGGTGAAAGGGTAGAGAAAGGTTAACCCACCACAGAGTTGGCCTGCCAAAAGCCAGCGTGTTACCTGATACTTCACCCTGCGATGTGCCTGTACGGCCGATGTTGGTGAGCAGGTGGTCGATGTTGGGGACAGGCTGAGACTCCACTGCACTTTCCTCCTGGGACACAGTCTGAAAGGAGGAAGGAGAAGTTAACGATCTGATTTGGGGAAATCTTTCATCATAAAAGGTAAAACAGTTTTTCACTGGTTTGTTAATTTTCTTCATTCAACCACCAATCAAAAAGCAGTTCGACTTCATAGCAATGATCAGTGACTGCCCTGTGTGGCTAATTATCAGACCTCACTCAGGTCATCATCATTTGGGGTGGATGCCAGCCGATACATGCAGCTCGCAGTTGTGCACCTCATTCTTCCGGTAACTTTAATTACGGCCTAAAGTTTTGCTGTGGTAACTGTGAACTATCCTTTGAAAGAACACATACTTAACTTCTTGGATGCTGCATAAGTTAGTTGAAACCATTTTTCAAGCATGTACTCTGAGCAACATCAGGAGAATTACGCTTTTAAAACTGTCCTTTCTCACATGTAGCACACAGCACAAGGTTCAGACTAGGTCTTGCGATGGGAAATACTCGGAAACACCACTAGTGGCAGTGGTGTTACTACTAGTGTGTTTTAGATTGGGTAGGAAGCATAGCTGCAGTTGTACTGTTATCTCTTTTCACACTGATGAGGTTCCACATTTCAACCAACTGGAGAATGGAGCATTACAAAGCTGGAAGTGTTTCTTTTAGGAAAATCATGGTGGGCAGATTCTGCAAGATGCAACTGAAAATCACATCCAATAGCCAAAGAATGGCACCAGCAACTTTTGGTGGTAGAAAAAAACAAAAAATTTTGTCCTACCACTTTTGCTTTCCTACTTGATTTAGCAGCGCCCACAAGCCCTCCTTTCCCTCACAGTGTGCCTCTTTTCTTCACCTTTGGAAAACCTCTAAGCAATAAATACCTTGGCTGAGCCACGTCCATCTGGTTTTATGTTGCTTCCCTCCTTCCTAACAGAGCTGGGTAGTAACACCAATCATGTTTTTGAACTGCAATGTTTTTGTTTTCATTGAGTGAAAAATGATCAGTGCTAAAGCACTTTTTGCACATTGAGTGGTTGATTAAATGTTTTTTTTCTTTGCCGTCTACATGTTTTTGCCAACTCACTTCACCAAAACTGCCTTTTTTTTGTTTTAGTATTTAAAGAAGAAAACAACGTTATTGGCAGTGACGTCTGTACCCACCACTGGCTCTCCATTTCCATCTTCAGTGAAGAACCAATCATACTGCAAGACACAAAATAAACATGAGAAAATAAAATTTTGTGTGCATGTTTGAATCAGTGACCCAACACTGACACTCACATTTTGAATGAGGGTCTCCACTATCTTGTACTGGTCAGGCATGTGCGTCACCATATGGGTCATGTTGTCCTCAGTGGTGCGCACCAGAGTGGGGCCGAACACGATGGCCAGGTTCCTCGGTTCCATCTGACATTTAAAAAAAAAAAGTTGTTGTTATGTTTTTTTTAAACAACTTTAAGCCTCTTTAAAAGCCAAAGGAGAAAACTGTCACAAAATCACATTTACACATTTTTCCTGTGGCCTGATATTTATCCATTTATACTGTCTTGGAAAATTTTTTATCATCTATAACGATGTCAGCCTTCTTTTAAATATGAATGTTTTGGGGGGAGCAGACGTCTCTACAGCTGATTAACTCCAAACTGGGTAACTCAGAACAGAGAGGTCGACATAATTGTATAAATAAGACTACAGACAAGAACAAAAACATGTAAACAACAAAAGCAACAATGACAAGAACAACAAATACCTTATTTTTCTCAGAGTTTTCAGCCACAGTTTTCAGGTGAGCTGAGAGGAACTTGAGGGTCTCGTAATGATGATCCGGTAACTCGTGAAGCTGTTAGGAAAAGAGAAATTGCACAAAACAAAAATTTTATGTCTGACATCTTAGTTTCGTGCATTTTTTTGTTGCATTTTGTACGATTTTTATGAGGTTTAAAGTTACAAAACTACTTCTACTCACCAGTCTCTTCAGCACTTTGAGTCTCTCCACTGGGTCCTCTATCCTGTTGGCCTCTATAAAATCTGTGTACCTCTCTGCAGGATGCAAAAAGAAGAGGTAAGAGTACTTTTCCAGACTATAGTTCTCTTTTTTAACCACTAGATGGCAAGAAGAATCAACTTACCATTGGTGAAGAGGGGCTCAGGGAGTTTACGAAAGAAGGACTTGAGTAAACTACTGATCACATTGAGGTCCCTCCATTTCTGCACAAAAACATAATTAACTTAGCAAAAGGCTCATTTGGGAAAACAAGCATGATGGTTTTCTACAGCTTCCACTGTTGCTGCATTCCTTTTAGTGTGCGTAATGTTTGTGATCCAGAAATACAAGCTTACCCAGCTTCTGCGATAAATGGATATGACATTTTAAAGATTGTTAAGAGACACATCACTGGCCAGAGTACAAAGATGTAGAGAAGAGACTTGTCAGTCTGCAGCTTTTAAAAATACTCCAAGCCATTAGGGAAATGCACTTCAAGGAGAGTTTAATTAAAGCAACAGCAGATCAATGAAAGGACACTCACATCTTCTTGGATGTCGATATCATTCATGCCCTTGTTATTGAGCTCCTCCTGCATGTTGGAGATCGCAGCATTGTTTCCAGGAACTCTGTAGATGCCCGTGTACTCCAGCCCCCTCTCTTCCACCAGCTTACAGCAAACTTCCACAATCAGAGGCACAAACTGGAACACGGAGGAATGAGGACCATGTTTTAAAAGGCCCATTTAAGAGCAGAACACTGGGTTTGTGCGCTTAATAAAACCAGCCTGAACCTTGTTGGTCTGTGCAGGAGGACAGTCGTCCAGTCTCACTCCAAACGTGACTCCGGGAGATGGCTTCTTCTCGAAAGGTTTCCTAATCAGTCCTGGGATGCCCTTCCGCCATGTCCCTTTATCCTTGGGAGGGCTGGTATCATCTGCACACACAGGACAACACGCAGGATACCATGAATAGAAGCCTCTAATTACAACATGTCTAAGAAGGATAAGTTAAGGATATGTAGAAAAATCCAATAACTCCTTTTATATGATTGATGTTTAGCTACTGTGTGTAAATCCTGAGCACTTCTGCTTTTATTCTTATCTGGATTCAAATGCTGTCAAATGCAGGATTTGTTAAGCACAGAACGGATTACACTGTCAGGATTATCGTGATGCTCCAGATATGAATACAGAACTATACTGACTGTTTTCTTGCAGTCTTTGCATGCCACTCTAATACCTTTTGTACCGCTAAGCTGAGCAGTTTCTGGCACAAGGTGCAACAATCTTCAAGTTTATTACCTTTAACATGCATCAAGCAAGCTGTAGTACGGGTGTTGCACTCGAGGCACAGCTCATTGAACGTGTACTTACTTGCATTAAAGTAACATTAACAGTAAAACAATGAGTTATTACTTCTATGAAGTGATGCTCCAAGCAAGACTTTCCATCATCGTCATCAAAACACCTTCAACACACTGCGCAGTTTGCTTTGTGAGGCCGCAGGTCACCAGTGATTGAACTGCCACCCTTCTGATTAGTAGATGACCTGCTGTGCCTCCTGAGCCACAGCCACACCAGTAAATGTTTATATACTACTTATGCATGACAAATGGAGGAAGTATTAGTAATTTATTCTCTTATTTATCAGATATAAAATGTTGTTTGTTTGTTTTTTTGTACCTTTGTGCATGTTCTTCCTCTCCTGCTCAGCTCTGGGTGAGTGTGGACTTGTTGCTTTGGTCTCTCCTTTCCCTCCCAGCAGTGTCTGCCTTAGCGACTGGCGTGAGGGTCTGGGAGACGGCTCTGTCTTGCTGCCAGTCGGGCTGCATGAGACATAGACACGACACCAAACTTTCAGAGCTTTCCCGTCAGCTATAAGGACCTCCCTTCCCCGCTCACCTTCTTTCATCTCACCCTTACCTCATCAAGGTGTTGTACTCTTTGATCTTCCTGCTGATGAGGTCATGGCTAGTGAAATCAGCATTCTAATAAAAAGGAAGAAGAAAAAAAGAGAAGGAAAAAATGACGGGGCGTGATACGAGACACGATAATAAATGTTTGCGGAAATCTGGTGCAATCGTGCCCTTCAGCCCGGCCTTACAGGCTATGACAGATCGTTATATAACCTGCAGCTCTCAGGTGGCACAGGGAGAACCGTTAGGACGAGACATTTGGCTAGTTAGGTCCTCAAAAGAGTTTATATTTCAAATATGGGGAGATGCACCTAGTTTGTTCTTAATTTCATCTCTAAAATGTCACAAAACAGTCAAACTTCTAAGTTTCATCCAACCAAACCAAAACCCAAAGACATTCAGTTTTAATCACATAAATGCTACCCAGAAGTCCAAAAAAGAAATTCACACAGCAAGTCCTGCTGTCAGAAATCTGCAGATGAACACACAGATTCAGTTATTTTATTGTCCCTGTGTGCAACTAAAATGTAACCATGGGTTACATTAACTGGCACATTTATTTTTGAAATCCCACATATTTATAACAAATAATTAAAACTGGAATAAGATAAGCATAATAAACACCATGGAGTCACAAGCTAGCATACTCCGAGTGCCAATCCCAAGCTCGGATAAATGGGAGGATTGCGTCACGAAGAGCAACCAGAATAAAATCTGTGCCAAATCAAATATGCGGATCCATCCACTGCGGCGACCCCCTGGGAAATGAGGGAGCAGCCAAAAGTACGAAGAATCACATGAATGTTTACAATCGAAAGAACACGGAAAGAGCACAATTGAGGAAACGAGTAAATACAAATCTGAAGAAAAACTGGTGTGGGGAATTTTGATGAAACCTGATGCAGAAATACTGCATTTAAGCAGCAGAGATCATCGCTGCCTCTTTGGCTTTTAGAAAACCCCAAATTATTAGAAAACATCAATAACCGAGCTGAAAATGATGCATTATTAGATCAGCACTGTATGTGAGAGAAGAGGGTGGCTTATGGAATATTTTAATTTGATAACTTGAGTAAAAATATTCCAACAGCTCTTCTGTTTAAGAAGAAAGTTGTAAATCTTTGTTTTTTTAGATCAGATCTGCACAACACGTGTTCTCTCTGAACCTGGAAGCTGTTTTCTGTGTTCAATATTATGAATTCTGTCAGTTTTCTACGATATAAATCAAATTCCTGTTTATCTGCTCTTTAAACCCCAGTGTACTCATATATTATCAGCCTGTAACCCATGCGCTGTACTTCATAAAGTTTCAACAAATAAACAGATGCTAATCACACAGCTATGGGTTGAGGAAAACGTCTAAACTTTCCTCGCCAGAAGGTTACATGCTTAAAAATGCTTTGCTCAATCAAAGGAGATGAAAACTAATGGGCATGAAAGCCCCGAGGACACTCTTAGTGAGAACTACTGAGCTGCAAGCTGCCAAATTATGTCAGTAAAAATCGTAAAATTGAAAATGCCAAACCGCTGATTCAACCCGTGACAAAGATGATAATATCGGTATCTGTTTTTCTGACTTTATCAAATCTGAACTCGAAATTTTTCAAATTCTTTCAGTGTTTTTTTTCTTCTCCCGAGGAGACGAGCAGAGTCACAGCACTTGGACTCAAACAACTGAACTTTAACTTAATTTTTATGCTTATGAATGTGTGGGTCTTGTGACTGTTATTTGCATAACGACTGTCCCAGCAGTTTGAACCCAAAACTCGCACCTCCTCATCCAGGTTGCTGTTCTCCTGTATGACTCTGATCCAGGCCAGCATGTCCTCCCGGTCCTCAGCCTGGAACAGGTACTCGCAGTCCGACGTGGTCAGCCTCAGGACGTTCTTCCGCTTCGTGTCACTGTAGGAGATGTCAATCAGGCAGGACTTGATGCTGATTGGCAGCGGCTCATCCACTGCCTGGCAGTTGGCGTGTTCTTGCCCCTCCTTTTTGTCTTTGTATAGGCAGAGGTAGTTTCCTCTCAGCACGGCGTACATCTGTTTCCAAGGCCGCATGCCGCCTCCGACACGCTACGTAAAACACGTCATGAAGAAGAGAATAGTTTACAAGGCAAAATGGCAGGAATTCAACCAATCTTAAAAGCACGACTATTGTATTATAATCACTGCATTGTGGACAATATGAGACAAGAAAATCTAAACTGCTCAAGCAAGCAAAACAAACAGTAGAGAAAATATAGACAATATTGTCAAGAAGGAGCTGTTACGGTTAACAAACCGAGTTTCGAGCAGGTCAGTGGATATGAAAGTGTGTGAGGCATGATTTCTGTGGCACTGTGTGAGGTGTAGATGGTGCACACCTTGGCTTTTTCTGTGTGAAGCTGCTTAAAATGCAGCAAACCCTCCTTGGTGGCGTCACAGAAGACGTCTGATGAGGAATCTCTCCTTGACCCTGAATCATCCGATGACCTGTCCACAGCCTGAAACGGAGACGAAACCAATGCTGAACATGAAAGGCTGAAAGGTTTTCAAGTACAAGACAAGGCTAACCCTAAAGTGCACCAGTCATAAACATTAAATTAAAAACTCCTTTTAAATTAATCATTTACAAAAGCAGCATGATGCAACTCCCACGGCTCTCCCAGTTTTCCATAATATATTCACTTTACAGTGGGAGAAGTTTTATAATGTGGGTGTGAAACAAAGGTTGTATAAATATCTGAGCAGGAAACTCAGATAAACCAAACAGCCGGCAGTAAGCTCATAAAAAACTTACCTTCATAAGACTTTTCAGACCAGGTATCAAGGACCTCCTAGACAGAAGAGGAAAAAAAATGTTACAACAACAGAAAGTATGAGCTGTGTGTGAGAATTAGAGTTTTAAACTACAACAAATAATAAAACCTTCTTCGTTGGGATTGGGTCAAACTATATGGGTTCGTTCTCTTTGGTTTTGGAGTAAAACAAAACCAAAACAACCCCTGACTTTACTTCTTAGGAAAGACAACTCCACTGGAAGTAAACTCCAGTGGAGTTATTTTGCTGTGTAAAAGCAAAATCCTAGGAGTAAGCTACCCATAAATCCATCCACTGCCAATAAACTTTCCAGGAATGTGACCTTACAAGTGATCAGTAAATAAATCAATTGTTAAAAATCTGCACACAGCTGAAGGACCCGTATCGGAGTTAAACCAGAGGTATGTTTTGCTTTTGTGCAGCTCCATGTTTTTCCTACTCCACTGTAAATAATCTATTAAAACCTGCCTTTGTTTGTCCTGTTTCTTTGATACAAGACTGATAGTCGCTGTTTTTCTCAAGTTTTTATATAGGCACACATCTGAGTGAAATGCAGTAAGATTATCTGTCAGACACCAGAATTTTATTGAAACTTATGTTTATATAAGTCACTTTAAAAGTGTACCGAGTCAGAGCTAAAAATGAAATGAATATATATTTTTCCCAATATGTGATTGCACTGTTGTGAGAGCATCTTACCCTCTGCCTTCTTCCCGGTAGTTATCGAGGCCTTCATCGTACGACTTGGAGCGCTCAGTTTTAGTACCAGAATCTGACTCAATAATTGTGAGACGGAGAGAATCTATTAAAAGAGGGTCACATAATTATTTGAAACTGTCCCTTTCTGTGCCAAATTCAGCGGCTGACTAACCCTTTGATATGGGAAAACACACCTTGGTCATGTGACAGCTGGCGGCGAATGAGAGGGGACGGAGAAGGGGGGCTGGCTGGGATGGTGGTGATGATGGGCGTTCCAGATATCACGGCTGAGGCGGGGATGTGCGCGCTATCCAGGTCGATGCTCGGACTGGAAGGTTCATCTGAGGACAGAAATGAGGAAACTGAGTTCAGCAAGGCAAGAAAATGATAAAACACTCCCCTGAACATTTACATGAAGCATAATAGTCAGAATATATCAGCTGAAAGGTTAAATGTACTTAAAAAAGGATCACATGAACACTCTAGCTGGTTTTAAAAAGACAGTTTACGCAGTTTCTTAACCAAACTGTAGTAAAATTACAACATGTTAACGAGGTTTTTACCCAAATAGTCAACTTTTCATATACATTTGCTCACTGGGTGGGTCCCTCAGGCTGGTCAAACATACGGACCAGAATCGGCACTGCAAAGATTCGAGCCCACTGGATGGCTTTGGAAAACGTGAAGGCGAGCATATATTTTGGACTTTTGATTGTATTTCTAAGCTTCACAGCTTTTCCTACTGATAAAGATCTCCCCCATTTAAATTCACGCTACACCAAAATAATTAAGTTACAGATTTCTGTAGTTTTACACATTTAATACTTAAAATTTAAGCCCAAAGAGTCAACAGATTTCTTTCTGTTGAAATAACACTTCATTTTTTATATAAGATATCTCAGGGATCCAAGATGCACTGCTGCTTTATGGAGACATTTCTTTTAATGCAAAGAAATAAGAGCAACACAACAGCCAACATTAATACAATTTCGTTGTACATATACAATGACAATAAAGGGCTATTGTATTCTATTCTACATATTTAGAGGGCTGACTAAAGGGTTAAGGAGGTATTCATCACTTTTATACATGTAACACCTTACCTGACCCAGAACTGTAATTAGGATTGGCTTTAAACAACATGAAAAACCATGTGCATGTAACCACAGTTGCTGTACAAACATATCGTAGCAGCCGTAACCAGATTTCTACTAGCATGGGGCTTGTATTGTAGGCATCCTGGTAGAGCAGATGGTCAGAACCTGCATGCAAAACGGTCACCGGCCAGCTTTGCATAGAGTCAAACTTGCAAAGAAGTCATTAGTAATTCTAGTTTTTCAGTGAAATCCATCTCTTATAAATTATGCAAAGAACCAGTGAAAGTTGTATTTAAATAAGGAATTTCATAATAGATTTCCACTAACTTTACTTTTTTTTCCTTCTTCTTCTGGTATGAGGGCAATATGAACTTGATGGTTCATACTGCCCCCAATGTTGTTACAACAGGTTTGAGTAAACACCATAACCAGAATATAATAACACCAGCAAATATATGTATAAATAATATCACAAGATTTTAAAAGACTGTATAAAATCACTATTATATTAGGGTGAGAAGTAAAGAACAACATCTGCAAAACTAGTATGAATAAAAGTCAAGAATTTATACAGCATAAGAAAAAACATCAAACACAAAAATCATCATGAAGTTAATAAAGAGCAACAAACCACTGTGACTCAATCAGGCACAAATGGCAGGCACAGCTATGAGTACAGACACAGGGCACTTATTTTTATGAAGCAACCTGAGCTCAAAGAAGACAGAAGTGGAGATGATTCAGGAAGAGCTGACAACAAATCAATAATTACATTAAGTCCCCAAAAGTTCAAAATTCAGTTTCCAGCTGTTCAAGTCAAAAGCGTGAGGCTCTTCCGGTGTATGACAGAGGTTGCACAACCACAAGAAAGTGAATACCATTAATGGTACACGGCCATAAAGTGTGCAGATAAGCTGATGCTGTCACTTAAAAGGGACGAGAGTTGTGACAAACCACAAAGTCTCTAACCACGGCATAATTTGATCAAAATATGTGTTGCCCTAACACAGTTAATCTGCTGGAGATGCCAACCATACCACACCTTTAAAATTTATTCAGCTTAACTCTAAAGGAGCCATCATACTGTAAATTAAAGCAACATTAACCAAGGTCTACTTCATGTCTGCTGTCTCAACTTGAATAAACATTGCAGCAAACAGCAATAAAAAGCAGCGATAAGGATGTATGACGAGAAAACGACGTGATGCAGACAGAGACTCAGTCAGTAAGTCAGCTGATAAGCACTTCAGTCCAGATAAGCTGCTAAAACCCCTTTCCTTTAAATACACAGATGCAGCACAGTCAGCTTGCATTACATCATCACAGCCGAGACTGTGTCATAACTTGTGATATGCAATATCTGCAAAGCGGCAAACCCTAAAAACAAATTAGGAGACAGGTACAGTGAGCAAGTAGTTGCAGAAATGAATCTTATCAGCAAATATGGTGATGCAGAAAGTAGGGCGAGACCACACAGCAGATATTGTTACTGAAAGCTATCTTTATAATAGTGCAGAGCACAAGTAAATGGTTCAACCAGAGACTTCAAACTCATCAGGTCACCGTGGCACAAGGAGAGAATACCTTTTTCAAATTCTTACAAATTCATCTCCAGAAACGCAACTGTCACTGTTATTTAGCTTGAAAAGTGCCCCGACTACAAAAGACAAATAGCTAAAAAGAACAATGGCAAAAAGATCTAAAAGACACAATTTCCTTGCAAAGTGTTTACTTTCAGTGGTGCCATTTAACGCGAAACATGTGCTTGTTGCAGGGTACAGATTACTGCTGTGAAATCTCTCTTTCCTCAAACTGCAAAGACATCTCCCATGACACTGCAAACCTCATTTCTGCAAGCAAGCCAGATGCCCATTTGCTTTAATCACTTGTTTATATACCTCTAACTCTGTTTCTGGGAAGATGGTGGCAGCCAGCGAGTTTTGACACGTACAATTACAATTTATTTTTTCATACATCAAGACTAGTTTGGCTTTAAGCAGGAGAACGTGCATCTATCCACATTTTAGACAACATGTTCACTGTTTTTTAGGGGTTTTTTCTGGTCAACACAGTAAATACAAGTGTATGTGGTTTCTGTGGGTACAATAAAGTTCTCATAAAACATCTCTACAGATATGATTTTCATATGGTTTTATTTGTGTTTTGTGTGGAAAATGACAGCATAAACTCGTTAACCTTCCAGATCTGTTCCAGTATATTTACCAAAATAGTTAGAATACGGGCACAATCCAAATTTAGGTAGCAGTTTGGCTACACAAAAGCAAATGGTGGCTCACTTGACTCCAATTCAGTCAGAACCACAGTAGTGAAAAAAGCCTGTTACTGTTACTGTATTTCAGTCTGCAGTAATTCATATTATGCTTCAGTCACAATTGAAGTACAAATAAGCCTCTACCGCCTTGTGACTAGGAAAAATCGGTGGTTGCCTGGTAACTGCATAGAATTTTCTGCTGTCAGACACCGACGGCAAGCAGTTAGGGTCACCACTACTGACTGCAAGGCAATTGCACAGGTTGCCTGATGGGAGGCAACCTGTCTCCAAGCAATTGCAGTACTGACTGACTCATAGACAGACTGTCAAAGGCTTGCTAATAGTTAATTTATAGATGCAGACAGATGGCCAACACAGCAATCAATTTACAGCAATATACATTTTTGTTTAATGTAAATTTCTCTGCATGCACACAGTTTTCTGATTTTCACCAATTTATCACAGCTAATCACTCAATTATCACAAACAGATTGCATGTAAACGCCAACTTGACCCCAACTTGACTGACAGCTGACTTCCAAGCAACCAGCTCAAAGTCAAAAAGATAGATAGCAAGTTCATTGCACATGCTATGGTCTCCAGGGGCTCCCTGCCTTCCCATGTCCACGCATATAAAGGTGAAGTCAGAGAGAGAGGTCCCGCTACAATACAGATCATCAGATATGGCACTGATTCACTCAAAAACAGCATAGAAAGGAGAAGCTGAAATAGGTTGTAGATGCACAGTAACTATAGACAATCTTAGGCTGGCTTTGAGCTCTGCTGCAAACTGAGCTTGACTTTTTGGCTTGTCTGAACTAAAGCTAGTATTTTAAACAAGGCTCATTTCTTCCTCTTAATCTTCCACTTCTTCTGTGGAAATATGTTGTAGTTCTGATTTTCAAAATAAATGCTTGGACTTCAAAGTACAGAATCCACAAACAAACAAAATGGATCTACCAAGTAAATACACTGGAGTCTGGGGCAAGTCTGCTGTTGCTTGGAGTAATTTAAAGTGAGAGGAAATGTGATAAATAAACAAACTACCCTCCAACGTTCTTAGCAGGATAGAATGAATTTACACACTGCTGTCAGTTTCCGTAGCTTAGCATGAAGTTTGAACATAGGGGATCCAACTAACCTAGATCTTGACCAAAATTATTACTTGTGGATTATTTTATGTTTTGGCACTCATCCATGAGGTTCTTGGTGGAGAATCAATGCAAGAAGCTAGGAAAGAGTCCGGCATGCAGCCTCCAGATGCTTCGCATCAAGTTAATAACATGTAAACAGTAAATTAATGAGCTTCAAAGGTACTTGTTGGTAGATTTTGTTATCTTTGGGTAAAAACCACGCTAACCCTCTTTCCATCCTCTATTCTCAGCTAAACTAACTCCAAGCTGTTGCTTAATATACAGCAGACTGCCATGAAAGTATAAGCAATATCACACTGCAGTCTCATCAACATGATAAAAAAAAAAGCCAGATTGTTCTGATTTAAGGCACGTTACTGCTATAGCACCAAGACCTCCATCTAATCTTGATCGAAATGCAGTGAACTAGAACATGAGATGTGAGGGCTGCCTCTGTGAAGTGCTGCTGGAAGAGGATGTGATTAATCCCTGTAGGTTCTAGGACACCAGACAGACACAAGAGCTGCTCTCACTGGATGGTAATGAGTCATCAATGAAGACACAACTGAGGATGCAAGGTCGAGTTCAAGCTTGTCAGCCTCTAGAGTTGTACGAGAATTGGAAAGACAGAAGATGGCTCAAACATTACTCAATAGCGTCATGCTATAAACACCTCAACGTGTAAATGCAGCTCTCAGCTCAGCTAACGCATTCAGTTCATGAGAAAAAACACAAAAAGAATCATCATAAACATGAGCGGACGTGACATATCGCATGTTTTTCTAGTAGTGTAAGTTGCATTCTGTTCCCTGCAAAAAAAATACATGAAATAAAAAACATTTGGCAGGCAGATAATGTACAGCAGTTGTTCCACTTATTGTTTGAAAGCTTACTATGAAATGTAATTGAAGCAGATTGCTGTAGGAATGCTCGCGTTTCTCCACTATGTCATAATCCATTAGGACGATGTGCTTAGATTTCTTTCTCTGTGCAACACTGGTGGAAATATGAGATGTTTCAGGGACTGTGTGTGCGTTTATTGACTTGGAAAGCAGCTCTGTGAGTGTGTACGTGTGCACCCAGTGTACTTTTTCTGTACTACCCTTTCAGATGCCAAAGGATTGTCTGAATATGTCATGCTTGCTGGCAGTACGGCGTCACGTTGTAACACACGCTTAACACTAAACCATCCCACGTTCAAAATGCTGAACACAAACATTGCTTTAACACCTGCAGAACTTTTTTTAAAATTGTAATTTCTATATTGAACAGTGTCCTTTAAAAGGCAGTTTACCACCAAAACACAGGTTAACTGGATTCATTCTTATTCACACTGAACAAACTTTACAGGGAATTCCCCCACCTGATTATGCAATAGTATATCCATGATGACATTTAGACACAATGTATTTCCTTGTAGCAGCAAAAGTGGGGCAACAATGGACAAGCTTAAAGTTGATTTTTAACGCATTTTTCTGATGAAATGCTACTGAAACAGGAAGTTCAGACTCATTTTTTATTATAAGCATTTGGCTTCCATGGTTTTTTGGTTATGGTAATTTTTATTTCCTTTAAACAGGAGGATGCTGAAAGCATGTCTACATTTATGTCCACAGGCAGACAACACCACCTTAAACTGTGGATTTTGAGATGGGAGTGTCAGGAAAATATGTTTCTCACTTTTCATTTGATGTCACTTTAAACTTGGGTTTCTAACTGCTAAATAGGAAAATTATGTACACTTTAATTAATTATTCTGAGTGATTTTTTTAAACGTTTAATAAATTATGAACATATCCAAAACTTGTATGAGAAGGTATCACTAGGTATTATAGATTTTTTAAAAGATTTTATAAAAACCCAAGGAACCCCTGAAATATAGTTACGAGCAGTCTACAGCGTGAACTGTCATGCCCATCACTGCTTCACCATTTTATCTACAGAAAATGAAATATGTCATGAGTCTTTCAGTCAAGGTAAGTATAGTTCTTCATCTATCTATTGATATTTAAGAGTGTGTTAAACTTCTGATTGTATTTTCACTGTGAAGTTCTACCTATCCTGCAATATTAATGCCCATTGTCATTCATGGCTAACAGTAACATTCAACTTTTTGATACTAAGCCTTTTATCTAGGCTCAGTATTTATACACATATACTATTTCAACACTGAAGAATGTCAGTATTTCTTTTATGTAAAACCTCTTTTTATTTAAAAAAAAATGAACTTGATAATTTATGACAATTAATTTTAGTTTAAAGAAGTTTAGTTTTCACATCTCCAGTTATTCATATTTGGTGGTATGGCTCTATTCTTTCAACTTTCCATCTTTCCATGATACATTCATATGTTGAAAACCTAAGACAGTGAGAGCAGCAGCAAGGCCCTTGTATAGAAAGGAGCAGGCATCAATGACCACAGACATTATTTAAGTCAGACACAGCATAAAATGAGGAGGTGGGCAGCAAAGCGGCTTGCAGATGCACAACAGCTGTAGGCATGGTAAACCAGCTTATATAGCTCACCGTATGTGAAATTAGCCAAATCATTAGCTGATGTGGACTCACACTGAGATCATCTGATCTGTCTGGATTGTGGGCATGCCTATACTAATACTATGCTCAACTCTATGCTTAGTGCCAACAGGTTCGCAACAACTGTCCCCAAGTTAACTGCAGTCTGAATTTTCAGCTTCCAAGTTCTGGATCAGGAAATACAATTTTACCTAATAAGTAAACATGAAAGCAAGATTGTTCCTGATGATTTGATGCCAGCTTTATGATAGTTGAGGCTTAAAATGAATTCCAGCAGTACTTAGAAAAAACAGACTGTTCTCGTGTCAAATTTGTTGCTATAGAAAGAACGTATAAAGATAAAGATAAAGATGGGTTACCTATGAAGGGGATTGAATCCAGAGAGTCATCCAAGTTGTTGGAGCCGGACTTTTGCCGTGTGTCTCCCAGTCTTCTTAGATGCATTTCCCTGTAGCTGTCACTAGACGTCCAGCACATCGCTGCATCTACAGAGCCTGCCTTCACTAAAGGTGGTGACTTATGAGTCACTCCTCTCTGGTTGTCGTTAACAGCTATTACATAGGACGGAGGGCGAACATGAGCAGTTCCAGAGTTTTTGTCCCTTCTAAGGACCAAAACCGTAGCATCAGGTCCTTCAACACCTTCTGCAAGACTGCCGTTAGTCCATATAAGAGAATTAGTGGAACTAGAGGTTTCTTTGACCTTTGGCTTTTGGGTGACAGCTCCATTACTGGTGGAAGAACTGCCTGCACTTTGCAGTTGTCGCTGCATGGGCAGTTTAGAAGAAGGACCAGAGCAAGAGGAGGATCTGGCTGCTAGCCCCGCCTCTGACCTGCTCTCTATTTTCAGACTGTCAGCCCTGGACCTGAGCTGCAGGTGCAGAGGGGAGGAGTAGCCCATATGGTTGCCCATGATGTTAGCTCTTTGGTCTTTTAGAGGGTCAGTGGGTTTAGTGGAAGGTAAGGCAGGTAAGGCGTCTGAGATGGCATTTTTGACAGGCAGACGTGACGGCCTCATTATGATGCCATCTGTCCTCGATGGTAGCGCAGAATCTGTTGTACCTTTAGTAAACACAAGAGCTGCTAGAGGCGAGTTGGAAATTCCCTGCCCTTCTTCCTCTTGTCCAGTGAGACTCCTGTTTAGATGAGGTAAAGCCCTCAGGCCAGATCCCTGCCTGCTAGCCCTGGCTTCCTCTCCCTGACCCAGCTGAAGCCTATCCTCCACCCCCACCCTGTCTCCAGCGAGAAGCCCACCTAGCTCTCCAGGACGCTGTCCCAGGTAATCACAAGACCGAGCACGAGGTTTGGTGACTCCTGTTGGGGTTGAGAAAGGCAGAGCATCCTGGGAAGCGCTACGAGGCCAGTTCCTAGTTGTTATCGTCCTCTCTGCCCCGCCTCCTAGCCTCTCCTGGGAGGCGCTGCGCAAAGGAGCTGTCACTGCAGCACCTTGACTACCTGTATCCATCCCACGGTCATTGGATGTACTCCTGCGTCTAACCTGGGATTCCAGTGCCCCTCTCTGACTGGCAACGGGAGGAGATGTTGTTCGTTGCTGGGTGTAGACAGAACTAGAACTGGAAGCTGCACGCAAGGTGTCCAAGCGTTCCTGGATGGTGCGGCAGCCATAACTGTGCAGCCTTTTGGCATCAATATAGTCCTTATAGGTGGTGTAGTTTTTCCAGTCAATGTTCTGGTGAGGGGAGGTGGAGGGAGCTGTGGGAGAGGGTGAGTAGTGGTTGGCGCTGGGTGAGATGGCAGTGGAGAACGTGTCCTTTGAGGCCCGTCCAGGTGGAGATAAGACGTCAGGATAGATTCCAGGTCTAGAAGTTGAGGAAGGGGAGTAGACTGGCATTTCTGTGGTGCGGGGGAACGGGTACTGTAACTGAGCGCCCCCAGGGACTGAGGGAATAATGGGTCTTGGTCGGGCTGAGCCAGAATCTGTTGTAGGACCATACCGGTTTTCTTCTGTCCTGTGGCTGGGTCCAGCCCGAGCCACCCGAGACCCCCTCTCAGTCTGATCAGGGTGCACTGTCCTCACATTGTCATTACAGACACACACCACTGTCTGAGACTTTGACGTCTGCTGGGTAGGAGAAGGAGGAACAGGGATTTCCACCCGATAGCTCTTCTCTGTGGCGCCCCCTTGCCTCCCTGGTCCTTGAACCGGCCCTCTGGGAGTCTCAGTGACAGTGACAGGCTCTGGTGACTGAGCCATGCCCGTAGCCTTGACTTCTATCCGTGGGTAGCATATGGGAGGGGGCTCGGGTATATTCTGGGCATTTCCGCTGTATGCCTCATTTCCTTTGAGATATGCATCCTGCGAATACGCCTGCAAGAGATTATAAGACATTATATCACTTTGGTTGCAGAGAGGTTGAAGAGCTAAACCAATCCCATCACATCCACAGAGATCAACCTAACCAGAGAACAGATATATTAAACTTTCCTAAAAGACAAGCACGGAGTGGGAAGTGCTGTAGAGTTGACACAACAGCACTTGACACAAATATAACTGTTGCAGATGCATTTCCAAAAATATCTAAGAACACAAAGAGTGGGATATCTATTTTTGCCCTGTCATCTCATTTCTCAAGCAGTATTGCTAAAGATGCATTTACAACCACATCTCATCTTACACCTCCACTGCCATTTCAGCCACAATAGCATGTTTCTATAGAAATACCACGTCTGCACTACAAAAACATTGTAGCTCAAGTTACAAAACTGGAGAAGGGCTTGTAATCCAAAAGTGTCATTTATTGACAGGAGTCTTTGTATGAGCTGACAAGATTATCAGAAAGTCAAACACTGCTGCTGCATGCCCATAGCAAACTGGACGTGACAGATGGGACAACTGGATTGATCCCGTCTATACTAATAAATGAATAGCATGCCATTTCTTCAAATCAAACACAGTTCTGCTCAGAGTTTCTCAATCCTTTTTCTAGGAAACGGCAAACAAATGTTGCAGCCTAAACTTCTCTGTAAAAAAGAAACACAAGTAGATAAGTGGGAAAAGGAGGCTGCCAGAGAGGGCAATAAGTAGAGAAAGAAAGCTGGAAAATCCAGAATAAACCCTCAGAGCCAGAGTGTGGATTAATCTGGCAGGGGCTTACCCACCTTTGGTACCGAAGAGTGTGCCCTGAGGCATGAGGAGAGGGTGAACGGGGGTCTCCTCTGTCTGCTGTTGGCAGCTAACGCTACTTCTGTCAGCATGGCTTCACAATTCTACAGTCACTGAAGCCACCGAGGTACTTTCCGTGATAAAAAGTCAAAGAAAAACACTTTGTGTTTTGCCACAGATGGCGTCAGAAAAAAACTCCTGGCCGCATACTGAACAGACTGTATTTCCACATCCTTTCAGCACAGACGCTCTTGAGAAAATGAAAGGGAGAGAGATGTGGCGTTGGACTTTAATCGATTGCACTCTACCTGAGGTGTCAGATTACAGCTGCATTAACAGTAACAGCACCACCTCAGGTGCCGGGTGCCTCCCTCTGAATCTACGTTCAATCCAAGAGAACTCAATTTCCTCACCGTGGAAAGCACAGAGGGAAATTTAGAAGGTTTGTTGACAGACGATTTCAGGGCATTTGTTTATCCTTTAAACACATCTTTCCCTTAACCTACTCTTCAGGATAACAGAAAACACCCTGTTCTACCTGTCCTACCACTGCAAACACAAGCTCAAGACAAGGGGAGATCTGTCATAAGGGATGAAGGAAAGTGGAAGATGAGAAGATTAGTATGATTTCCCTTCTTACCAGAGCAGTGATATCCCTGGAAAACTGCAGTCCACAGGTTAGATAAATGGAAGCAGAGAGAGGAAAAAGGAAATAAAGAGAAGTAAACAGGTAAGAATAAAGCGGTAAAGAGGTACCAGCGACAGACTTCAGCAAAAGCTAAAAATACATCTCGCTGTAGGAAGGCTGAACAGAGGCATAATGGTCAGTCAAAGTGGAAAAATAAGAATGGAAAAGCGCGCAGTTGCCCATTTGGTGTTCGTCTTAGACCTGAATACCTTCCTGAGTCTCGTTGTTTGTCCCCATTATTTCGTCCCCTCACCTTCCTCCGCCTCCACCACACAGCACAGTCGCTGTCAGAACACACTGGCAAATATATTCTGCTGGCTTTTTCTCCTTTTACATACTCTGCATTTCTTCCCTTTGCTCTGTCACTCTCACCTGCTCACTGTGGTACCGCCCCTCCCTTCCCCTTCCTCGCCGGCTCCTGGAGCATTTCATCGCCCTTGTGCGTTACACTCTCCACACTTGCCTCTTTCCTCGTCTTCCCTCTGATCTGTCAGATGCTGCACTGTCAGAATTTTTTTTTTTTTTTTTTTTTTTTTTTTTGGTTGGTGTC